>JAGVVM010001634.1:0-54767 GCA_019149425.1 Psidium friedrichsthalianum
ATCTCGATTCGGAGTCATGCCCGTCCAGATCTGTTTCCAAGACAACTTACCATGGTGAACTTTCACTAGGCTGTACTCTAAGACGAATTGTGTTGTGTGGTTCTTTTTTATTAATTCCAATCAGAATCCACTTTCGATTGTTTACTGTTTATGAGAAGAAGAAATGTCCTCGCACACAGTCTGATACGTGGTCCGAAAGTCCGCATCTTGCCTTTTTGGTGCATGGTTCATTTTATTTTGAAAAATTGAGTTGAATCTCGTAAATAAATGGAAGCTCACTTTCTTTGGGCCCGACCCTTTGGCGTTTTTTGTGCTAAACCACAACGCTCGGGTCCATCAAAATTTTAATCAATCAATAGTGAAATCGAATGTGCACGTTTGCTTTGGTGGAAGCAGCAGATTTGAAGGGCGGATTTTTGGGCCCTCATTCTACGGGCCCCGGGATGTGCTTGGGCGCGATAATATAATACCATTTTCTTTCTTTGTTGGTTGTTTTTTTTTTAATTTTTTCATTTTTTTTTGTGTCTGCTCGTAGAGAGGTGTTCTAATCGACACCTAACGCTCCCTCTCTTTCCCGGTCCTTTGCGTGTTGGGAGTGCGTCAATCAGAAATTGGGGAAAGATAGGAATTGAAAATCGGACCTTTGCTTTAGACCTCCGTTGACAATCATCCTCAAGTTGCGGCTCAACAAGGCTCCTAGGAGCTTGCCCTACATTTTAGATGCTTTCCGGTATAAAATTGACGGACCAGCACCTCTTATCTTGAACTAACTTATATTATACTAGTTAAGACCGAACGTACTTAGTAGTCGGTGAAAATAGTTTAATGCTATTCTCAAGTGGTTTATTTACCGGAAATAGACGATACTACAAAGTCGAGGGTCGGAGAAGCCTACTCTGTAAGATACGTTTTTGGATGTCAATTTAGTTTCAGATGTCGCGATAGGTACTGGATAACATAGGCGGCAGGGGGGAAAACTTTGGAACTCGTTAACGCCAGGATGATAGCTAAGGAGTTGCTAGCGAATCGTCACTAATCAATGAAATTGGTGTTGCATAGCCTTGTGGTTAGGTTTAGTATTGTAAGATTAGTTGATCAACCAGAGGAAGTCTGGAGTTCAAATGATAGTTTGAATAAGCGGTGGTCGTTCGAGCTACCATTGGGGCTGCTTAAAATATGCACATTGATTTTTGTTTTTTCCTGATGTTAAACGTTCCAAAACTTATGGTAAGTGAGTTTTTCTATTAAGCCGCGAGAAGTACAGGTAATTATTTGTTGAGGGAGGCCATCGAAAGCATGTTCGGAAGTCACTGTAATCGTGATAAGTCAAAGTACCACGAATCTTATGAACTTATACTTGGATACGAAGTTAGTTGTTCTCAATTAAATCCAAACATATCTGTGCCAGGGATTAAATGTGAGTGATATATAGATCCCTGTGCGTCTAGACTTGACTTTGAGTTTTTATTATGAATGCTGTATATTCACCGTGTTGTGCAAGCCAAACTAATTTTTTAGATCGAATGACTAGTTAATTTCAGCAACAATAGATATTTTAGTAGCAACTATTTAACGCTATTGCGTTCTTATGCCTATATGCGTAACCATTCAACCTTTTAGTGATAGATTATGGAAAAATTGTTACAGGAAATCAGTTTCATGAAGCCTCATTGTGAGGATGTCCAATCAATCCTAATTTGTTCATTTTACCATTTAATCCTAAATCTTGCGCTAAATCTGAAATGTAGATCATATCGATTCTATTTGTTTGCAGGAAATCACCAATGTAGCGATGTGTCGCATAGGACGTCGAGTAATGATTGACATCGCGGTTTGCAATTTTGCGGAGAAGAATTGATCGTGATAACTATAATGAATTTCACGCAAGAATGAAGAATTTAATTGATAAATTAACCAAAAATTATGTTGATTGGGTAATTTTCTAATAAATTATTCAGCAAAAAATGCAGTTTATATCAGAACAGTCAAAATGACAAAGGTGAATTAGACTCATCAGTCATTTTTCATCATGATAGGTCTTGCGGTTACTGATCCACCTTAGTGTGCTCTCCCACCTTCAAGAAGCCCTAGTTTAGATTCAAATTGTGTCCCTGGGTCGAATGTCAAGTCATTGCTCAGGGGGGTCCAGACCAAATAGTCGAATCGGAAGAATGCTAGGCATTGTCCCACAAGGAAATCACTCAAATCCCATGTCGCACGCGGATGACATCCGAGGTGGTCACCGAAACAAAAAAGATTTACATGGGAGGGCAGGCTTATTTTTCAGCAGCAATTCCATTGAAATTCTGTTCCTTCTGCTGTTAGAAGTAGTCGTGATGTAGAAAAAACTAAGACTAAACGTACCATATTGCGCTATCACAGATATGTAAACTACTTCTGGACAACGAATGTTCTCCACAGAAGATTTTCATTTCCGCAAGATGGGTTAGCTCGGTATCCAGAACCCGAACGAGGGCTACACATCACGGATTTGGTGGGCGTCCATCCACCACCGTCCCAAAAGAACATTAGAGTTCTCATCACAACCCGGCTTAATCAACTGTTGTTAAAACTATACATTTCGCCTATCGCTATCACAGTATGAAAAACTTCAGACACGATTTATGTGACATAAGAGTTTTTATTTCCGCTGGAGCTAAATTAAGCTCGTTTATCCAGAACACAAATGGCTGGCTACACCGTTACCAATTTGTATCCACAAACCACTTCTAGAAGAGCAAATAGAAGTTCTCCTCATCAATCTGCTTAAGCACGTATATAACAATATAGTGATGCTCCATTTGCGCTATCACATATGATAACTTCTTTGACATGAGTTCTCCACTAAGATTTTCAGGTCCCGCCGCTCAATTGAACTTTGTTATTCCAGAACGCGCCAAGAGGGCTTATCAAGGTTGTAAGACTATAACACGTTTTCCATAGCCGATAATCACATTATTAAAACTCTAGACCGATTATGGGACATAATATTGGTTTATTTCCGCTAGCTATTAGCTCGTTTATCAGACCAAAAAAAGGGCTACAACATACCGTTTTGGATCCAAAAAGAAGAGGGTGATGACACACTTCCTAGGAAGAACAAATGTGAAGTTCTCATCACAATCCGGCTTAATCACTAATGTAAAGGACGATATACATCTCTTTGCGCTAATACACATTAGATAACTTCTGGACATGAATTTCACCACTCAGATTTTCATTCCGCCAGCTAATTTACTGGTTATCCAGAATCAAAAGAGGGTTGCACATTACGGATTTGGCGTGGCCACAAGCACGCAGACCTTCGTAGAAGACACAATTAGAGAGGTTTCATAACACCGGTCTATAATCATAGTTTTAAAACTGCTACGCATCGATTGTAAGTTTGTAACATTCTTCATGAACCTACATAGTTATTGCAGCCATTACTGCAATTTTGCGATATCCTACATTACCATAAACAGCAGTTTCCATCTCTTTATGGTGAGCCGACCAAAAAAATCTCTTGGTATTGGAAACTTGACGTGACATAACGCAAGTTTATGACTGAGCAAGACATCATCCTAGAGATGGATTCCTACCTATCTAGTAGGTGCGATGCTTCCTTTAATCAAATAACCCAGCCAATCACAAAAACTACCATGCAGTTCCACAGTTCGCGGCAATCAAGTCAACCCAAAAAGTACACCTGAAAAAGCTTAAATTGCTAATTTGCCTAACTTACGTTTATTGCCACCCCCTAAGCTTCACTGACTCCACGACCCTCGCAAAGAATTACAGAAATAAAGGGGGGGGGGACTTAAATTTCCGAACTTACAAGTCATGTTGCTTCCTAATACTTCAATAAACAGACCCTCGAAACGCATTTGTGCTTGCCTTCACCAGGATGAAAGGGGCTGCAGTTTCTGTTTTGGATTTTCCTCCACTCTGTGTCAGGCTATATATTTTCTGGATACATTACCCTTGAAATTTCTATGGAATGTGAGTTGGTGAAGAGATATATCTGGCTCTGGAAAATCCTCTCTTTGCTTCTTGTTCAAAGATTCAGTGATCTTCTGAAAGAAGTCTCACATTTTTCCCATTCTCACTGGCACTCACCGGGCCGCACGGTCCGTTATATCCCAACATGCCATTGTGTTGCGCTCGCTTTTACATGGTCCAAATCTCCCTTGAAACTCATTCTAAACCTGTGCCAAGCCCGGTATCAGTTGAATCAATGTCAACAGCGTCCGTGGGCGATAATGGGTATCAGTTGCTTTGCTGCTTCATCTTTTGCGGTATTCCGGTCCTTTGGGTGCGACAGGATTGCCAGTTCTTGACGGCTTTGAAACTTCCTCAGCCGAGCTTCCATGAGTGCCGTGTCGCGAGCCTCGATCCAGACTCTTTGCGTGGCCCAGAAGCTGCACGCTCGCAGTCTAACTTGCCTTTTCGTTCGCCTCTTCCTTCCATCTACCCTGCGAAACACTCTCTTGCTGCGTTTAGGCTCAATGTCTTACACAGGTGCTTCCATCCACCTGCTCTTCTCTATGATGTCCCCGGTCATCTGTGAATACACAAAGTGCCTTCACTTCCCCTTCAACCCTTTTACGCCTTTTTGAGCTTGGTCGCTCTCGCTAACAATCTCTTCTTCTTCTCTGAGGAATGACCGCTATCAGCATGAAAGCGATGAGCCGAGAGATCTTCATCATGGTTTAGCTGAGGAAGAGCAGTTTCGGCTCATGCATGATGATGTTCGAGAACTGAGCTCATTATCGGCGTTGCAGAGCTTATCTTGGACAGCATGACTACTCAATATTGTGTTCGGTTGCTGGTAGAAGAATTAATTTTTGGAGACAAGAGACGATGTCCCGGGGGACTGCTTTCGGTTAGCATTGGGTCCGATTCACCATAGGATCGCTTCAGTTTGCGAAGCGATCTGTAGTTCTTCCCATGACCTGCCTTCCAGCCTTGCCTTTCCTTAGTCTTCTTTAGTAAACTGTGTACAGGTCCTCAAACTTCCTCTACACATCTTGCCGCTTCTATCTATGTGTGTACCCGTGTTTTCCTCAGACATTAATCCTGCAGGGCAGCGTGATTAGAAATATGTAAACGAGACGGAGGAGTAATGAGCAACAAGATAAACGCCTAGAAGCTTTGGTTTCCGAATGTTTCCGCTCATACGCTTTCTGCTTAAATTAATTGAATGAAAAATGATTGTTAACGAAGGGATGTGTCATGACAAAATAAGAGTTTAGAGGTGTTGCTCAGTGCCGTAGTTTGCAGATATGATTTAAATGTGCGAATCATGGTCCTGCTGCTTCGCAAGAAACGAGGCGGTTTGATTTATATTAGTGGGACGAGACATTCGCTATACTTCAAACTCCAAAAGGATAAAATAAAAAATAGCCGTCGTTTGAGCTAAAAGCGTGGGCGTGTATGTCATGCTGGATTCGGGCAAACGTGAATCTTGCAGTCAAAAGAGCTTTTGAGGGTTCTCGGAATCTATGTGGCGCACGACACATTCTATGCTCGATAGTCAAAGAAACGCTTTAAAAAGGGAAAAAAATTGAATGAAGCACGGAGGAGGAGAGTGGTTGCAGAGGTCGTTTCTTAGAAAGCAAATGAAATGGGTAATAAGCACACCTGAGACTGCTTAGTTCAGGGCTTGTCTATTTCAACCGCCCTAACCGTGGTGAGCATAAGTTATAACGCGCAGAGGATTAGTGAGAGAGGTGATAGGATAGAGAGAGAGTAGATAGAGAGAGCTTTCACTGGAGCTTCTCACTTTGAAACATTCCTAAGATCGAAGAGAGGATTCGAGGTAGAAGGCAAATTCTTGATACTTATCAGTAGGGTTTGGAGCTGTGCTACTAGCAGTAACCTCTTGTTTTCTATCTTCTCCTGACCCATTCAATCGTGCCATAGGACTTCGGAAAATCCAAATGGGTATAATTTCGTTTCAGTTGATTCGTATAAATGGGTCTTTTTCGTATACATGGAACTTCGTCCCACAAAGGTCCTTTCTGATTGCTCCTTGACTTGGGATCAGGCGAGTCTGATCTGCAAAATAGTGAGCGACTCTTGCGCTGCGGGCATCTGCTGCGTGCCGATAGCCAAGCTTGTCCCAGCAGCTCCAATACATGTCGCTTCTGTAGCTTCCCGAGCTCGAATATGTAGTAGGCCACCAGTTTAGAGCTTGAAGGAGGAGGATGGTCAGCAGCAGTCAAAGGTGTGTGCCTGGCGTTCGTAGTATAGCGAGCGCTGTGGCTCAACAGTACCCGGGGGACGGTTGGCTGCATAGTGGGAAGAAGATGTGGGGAGGAGAGGCGAGTAAGTCGGTGAATTGGCTTGCGGTGAGGGGGCGGTGGTTCGGTGGGAAGGAGGGAGGAGATGTTGTTGCGGGTTCGAGTGGCCATGAGCTGCCGAGATCCGCAGTCCGTGCGTGGTCGTCCATTGTTGTTTTCTGCTTTTAGGTTTCAGAGTCAGAGAGAGAGTAGAGAGAGGAGCAGGTGAGGGAGAGAGAGAAAGAGAGAGAGTCAAATCCGCGCTAAAGGAGTGGGATGTTTATGAGCTTTTTTCTCAAGCTGCAGGATCCGAGTCCTACCGGCACCTTTTCATCACTCTCTTTGGCTCGCTTGCGTATGTGTGTGCTTGGGTGCGTGCGTGTGAGAGAGGAAATAGCATGGAAAATGTTAGGTAGATTCATCGTATGTGTTACCTTAAGGGATCGACTTTATTAACTAATGGTAATAAAAGATAGTGATTTCATCAATTAGAAAGAAACATACTATGAGTGAAGGTTCATAATATATTTATTTATGTAGCAGTGTATTTCTGGCCTCCGCGTCTCGGGGATGAGTTTAACAATGTTTCTCGAGATAGGGTAAGAAGGGAGAATGGTACAAGTCCTAAACTTATTAGAAATTAACGATGAGTTCTAAAATTTTCAAAAAATGCATTAATCCTAAAAACTTGTCAAAATGACAATTTGATTATAAAATTTCAAAAAGTGACATAGTGATCATGAGTGATAGATACTCAGTTCCTTATACGTATTCCTGAACAAGTTCGTGGATACAAGCTAAAGAAACTTAAATGCCTAAAGAAAGTTTTACATTCATTATAAAGTTATAGCCTATGGAGTTGCTATATACTCTGTTCCGTGCGTGTACGGTTTCCTAAAAGTTCATAATAACAACCTAGTTTTATTTATTGTATGATATCGATATTGGTAGATAGTGACTATATGGATAGTGACTTTGTACGATAAGTTATAATAGAATATAAGAAATAAGTTTTGAAAAATAAAACGATTATAGTATCGGTGAGGAGGGAAAATATTTTGATAGATAATTGATTTTCCATATTTGTAAGTTCCACTTAATAAGGAATACAAATAATCCCATGTTTCGATTACAATCGTGTGATGAAATTCATACAATTTCGAAGCAACTTCAAATGAGAATATTTGTAGGATACCATTTTTCTAATGACAGGGAGTGAAAAAAGAAAATCTTATCAATTTGTAGTTGAACGAAGATAATTACTTCAAATTGGTAGATGGATGAAACAGATTGTGATAAGCAGTATACTCAATTTGGCTACGTGTTGTGGATTAGACTGGATCCCAGTGTTAATTTAATCCAGTAGGCCCTGCTTCGTCGTGAAGATATATCGAGGCACATGTGAATTTGTATTATCTGACAATTTTCTGCATATATTCTTTTGCGAATTCAATGTCTGCGGCGCATACTTATGATAAAACACGCTTGAAGTCTCAACCCGGATGTGAAACAAAATATTATTATTGTGATTGCTTACAGGCATGACTTGTTTTTAGAAATTCTCATCATCGAAGATTATGAATGTGAGCATTAATATAATCTAGTTGGCTTATAACTAATTAGCTTAATTTGTTAGTGATTGTAGATGGACCAAAGGTATAATATTTCTGCTGCGTGCTCACAACAGAATTAACTCATTTGCATGAGAAACTATTTTTTTTTTCCTCGACCATCCCGCCTGGTATAAGAGCTTCATAGGATTTGTCAGCACATCTGATAGTAGATAAGGATAAAGCAATATTGTCCCCATCTCACATGGATGCTAATATCATGTCAGTCTCGTTTGCTCACGAACAAGGAGGGAAAGGGTGAACAACGAAAGTAGTTTTTTCTAGTTTTTGTTTTATACAATTTGTTGATACTGCTCGAAATTAATCCAATTGATTTAAAACCCAGGTACTATTGATTGCGCGAGCTAGTTTATATTGCAATTGCCATTGAACCCAAGGCATTAGTTTTTTCAACGAGACTTCTTTACTTAGTTTTTTCTAATATGTGTGAAAACTTGCCAAAGACCAATAGGAAGGCAGTCGGAGAGCGTGTTCACAAGTGACGTGGAGAATGCAATAAATTCTTTTCTTGTGATTATTTATCATTTCGTCAAGAGCCAGAGTTCTTCCAATTCTATAATTTTTCTAGGGGTTGAAATATAATTTCCAATTGGAAACACTGATGAGTGAGTGTGTTGGAATGACTACAAATTAATTTTAGCCAATATATAGTAGAACATCCCCATCTATCCTCTCTCTCTCTGGTTAGGCACCCCGGGGAACGCACGTAATTGTTTTGTGCGGTTTTAATGCTACACTAGATTTCTTCATCACTGATTTCACTTGCTCACGCTTCTGCATTAGTCGTAAATTGATAATTCTGACAAGCTTAAGCGGGCGAAACGGGAACAGTCCAAGGATAGGGCAGTGCTTGCCACCTCCGCCGACTTCTAACTTAGGCATTTAGCATGTGCCCGATGAGCCGCCCATTCCCAGCAATTTATGCCCGCAATCGAAGAAATGTTTCCTTTGACAGGACAATCGAGGGTAAACTTGGTTTGAGATGAAGAAATCGTAATTGATTGTACCGGTCTTGCACAGTACAAATATTTTCATGAGGGTTCAGTCAGGCGTGGTTGTCGCAATACGAGCCATTGGTTGGTCATGCAATACCCTGACTGAGGCATATAGAGTACGCGACCAAATCATTCCCAGTGGCCTTACCAGAGCGGGATATTCAAATTCGCAGAAGACCCAGGAAATCGGTAGGTTTCTTTGTTCTCCATAGCTTAGACAACCACGAGCATTACAAATAGATAGAACTACAAGGCAATCAAGCGAAGTGAAGTCGGACACTGACAAACAGAATTTCTTGTGCTAGGTTTCCTTTTGTGATCGAAAATACGTATTGCGACGTTCCCCCGTTGATACGCTGTATGTTCCTACGTGGGAATTACGCGACAAAATACATAGTTCACATTGATGATTAGAGAGATAAAAGTAGACTTCCCACCATTTATCCAATAACAATTTCGGCCTTCTGGGGATCTAGTTGCTATAGCTAGCCAATGTTGTCACTCCATCGCAGAAGTTTTGCTAGTTTTATCTTCCATCATGTCACATTTCGATAGGATGTAAACTGCATACTTTCTCTAGCACCAAAAAAAAAAAAAACTGTGGACTCATACACCTCACTTCAATTCAAAAAATACTTTTATTTAAAATGATTGAGGTCCTTATGGGAAATAGTCATACAGGTACCATTCGGAGTGTTGCAACACCATTGAGATTATAGTCTGCCAGATGGCTTATTAACACATACTACTGGCTGGAAAAGTACGTCACAAGGATGGGTGAAACAACGAGTAATCTACTAATGATTGATTAAAAGACCATGCTCGCATCAAGGCACTAAGAATTGAAAACTAGTTCAAGATGTAATGTCAAAACCGTAATGGACGACTGTTGTAGTGGACAATACACGTTCGACCAATCTTGTCCACGTGAAGCTTGGTGAGAAGTTTCGGCATAAAATTATCTCCATGGCGCATGTAGAAATGGGCATGGTAATTTCTCCATCTAATGCAACTCCTAACCATGAGTCTAAGAGGAATCGATTGCAAAGAAGACACTATAGCTGTGATTACTTTAGCCAATGTGCGATGTTTCATGAAAGTCCCACACCCTCTATCTAGGTGAATCCCTTCGCGACAAACTAGCTTTATATCGCTCAATACTGCCATCAGCTCGAGGTTTGATGTTGAAAACCCAATTGCCTCTATGGGTTGCCAGAGTCCGAAATAAATTTTATTTTGGAATTTATTTTCCCCTTATGCTCGAATGTCTTATTTCTACCGCCGGCACTTCTCTCCACAAAGGATTTTTTTTAACAGCCTTAGTGCATATCCATACAATGGAAAGAGCAACTGGTTCATCTCTCCATAGATAGAATTAGCTAAAGGTGTGCATGGCACTTGCTTGGGTTTTTTTTTCACTCTGGCCACGTCATCACTATCATTTCTGGTCTAACAGCCCAAATTGGAGAATGAAAGCCGCTATCAAAATCAATAGCAGCTAAAAACAACGTAAGTCTTTAAGTCGTTTCTAAGGAAAAAAAAACGACCTTACTAAGACTTACGTTGTTTTTTTACTGCATTGATTTTGATAGATGTTTCATTCATCCAATTTGGGCTGTAGACCAGATGATATGATGACGTGGCAGAGTGAAAGCCCAAGCAAGTGCCATGCCCCTTTAGTTAATTCTATTCTAGGGATAGTGAACCATTGCTCTTTTCCATTGTATGGATTGCATAAGGCTGTAAAAAAATCCTTGTGAGAGAAGTGCCGGGCGGTTAGAAATTAAGACATTCCGAAGATAATGGTGAATTGGACTCTGGCAACCAGTAGAGTGCAGTGGGTTTTCACATGCAACCTCGAGCTGATTGGCAGTATTGAGCGATATAACGCTAGTTTTTGTCGGCGAAGGATTCACCTAGATAAGGGTGTGACTTTCTCTGAAACATCATGCAACAGTGGTAAAAGTGATCGCAGTGAGTGTCTTCTTGCAATCGCTTTAGCTCATGGTTAGGAGTTGCATAGATGGAAATTAACATGCATTTCTACATGGCGCCAGGATGATTAATTTTTATTATGAAACTTCCACCAGCTTCACGACAAGAGGTCGAATCGTGTATGTCACACTACAAAGTCGTCCTTGATGCGGTTTTTTGACTACATCTTGAAACTAGGTTTCAAATTCTCTAGTGCATTGAGCGGCATGGTTTTGATCATCATTAGTAGATTACTCGTTTTTTTCACCCATCCTTGTGACAATACTTTTTCTAGCCATGTTATATGTGTAATAATCCATCTGCCAACTAAATTCAATGTGTGCAACCTCGATGGTACCTTGATGACGATTTTCCCATTTAAGGACCTCATCAGTTAAAGTATTTTTTGGGAATTGAAGTGAGGTGTATGGTCCCACAGTTTTTTTTTTTTTGTGCTAGAGGAAAGTATCAGTTTAACATCCTTATCGAATGTTACATGCTGGGAAGCTAACTAGCAACTTCTGCGATGGAGTGACAAAATTTGCCTAGCTATAGAACTAGATCTCCCATGACAGGCCGAAAATGGTTATTGTAAGTTGGTGTGAAGTGCTACTTTATCTCGCTATCACTCAATGTGAACTATGTTTATTTTGTTCGCGTAACTCCCCACGTGGAACATACAGAGTATCAATGGGACGTCGCAGTACGTATTTTTCGATATCAAAAGGAAAACCTAGCACAAGAATTCTGTTGTCAGTGCCGGACTTCACTTCGCTTGATGCTTTAGTTGTTATTTTGTCATGCTCGTGTTGTTCTATCTCTTGAGAACAAAGAAAAATACGCAGATTTCCCTGTTTCCTTCTGCTGATTTGAAATTATCCCGCTCGTGGTAAGTGCCCTGGTGAATTGATTTGTTGCGTACTCTATATGCTCAGTCAGGGTATTGCTGCCAACCTATGCTCTTTATTGCGACAACCACGCTGACTGACACATCAGACAAATATTTGTACTGTGCAATGACCGTACAGCAATTCCGATTTCTCTCATCGCCAACCAGTTTACATCGTTGTCCCTGTCAAAGGAAAATTCTTCGTATTGCGGGCATAATTGTGGGAGGGGCGGCCTCATCTGCCACATGCTAAAAATTGGCCTAAAGTGAAACGGTCGCGGATGTGGCAGCCTGCCCTAATTCCTTGGACCTGCTTCCTCGTTTCGCTGCTTAAGCTTGCAAGATTATCGATTTACGTACTAATTCAGAAGGCTGAGCAAGTGATCATTTGAGAAGAATATAGTGTAGAACTAAACCCGAACAAACAATTTACGTGGTTCCCCGGGGTGCCTAATCCAAGAGAAGAGATAGATGGATGGTGCTACTATAATTTGGCTAAAATGAATTGTAGTCATTCAATCACACTCCTATAAGTGTTTGCCAATTGGGGGGTAAATTATATTTCAACCCTAGAAAATTTATAGAATTGAAGAACTCTTCTCTTTGACGAAAGGATAATTATCGACAAGGAAAGATTTTTTGCATTCTCAAGTCACCTTGGAACACGCTTCGATGCTTATTGGCTTTGGCAGTTTTGCACACATATTAACACACTAAGTAAAGAATCTCGTGGGAAACTTAATTGCCCTTGGGTTCAATTGGACTGCAATATAACCTGCGCTTCTGCGCAATTCAATCGTCCACTCGGGTTTAAAATCAATCTGGTTAATTTCAGAGCAGTAACACAAAATTTTTAATAAAAAAAAATAGAAACTACTTTCGTGTTGGGCACCCTTTCCCTTCCCTTGGGGGGAGGGGGGGGGGGGGGGGTTCGTGAGCAACAGAGACTATGACTGATATTAGCATCCATTGTGATATGGGAAACATATTGGCTTGACCTTATCTACACTAGATGTGCTTGACAATTGCTATGAGTCTCTTCTACAGCGGTGTCGAAGGAAAAAATAGTTTTTTCACTAGCAGAATGATTAATAATGTTGGGAGCACGCAGCATGAATCGATACTTTGGATCTACAATCACTAAAAATTAAGCTAATAGTTTAACAACTAATTATATTAACTGCTCACATTACATTAATTCTTCGATGTGAGATTGTCTAACAATTTTATGTCTGCATGTAAGTCAACAAATAATATTTGTTTACCACGGGTTTGAGAATCAAGCGTATATCCTAAGTATTGCCGCAGACATGAATTTGCAAAAGGAATAATTGCAGAAAATTTAGCATAATAAATTCACATTTGCTCGATATATCTTAGAGAACAGGGCCTTGATTAAAATTAACAACATGCGTTTCAGTTATCATCACAAACAGTAGCAATTGAGTATATGCTTATCACAATTGTCATCATCATTACAAATTTGATAGTAATTATCATCGTCAACTACAATTTATTACGATTTTTTTTCATTCTTGTTCATTAGAAAAAGGTATTACAAATTATTTCATTTGAGTTGCCTTGAGAATTGTATGAATTCATCACACGAGTCTCGATAAATACAATGTCTTTTGATATTTATTTATTAGTGGAACTTAAAATATGGATAAATCAATTATCTATTCAAATATTTTTCCTATTTATAATATAATGGTTTTATTTTTCAAAAATTTATTTCTATATATTCTTATTATTATTTAATCGTGTATCCAATCCTATCCATATACCACTATCATAATATCGATATCATCATAAAAAACCTTTAGGCTATGTTTTTTATGAAATTTGCCTTATGATACTGTATGAAAGGAACATAGTTATACGCACTCGTAGGCTATAACGTTATAATGGAATTTACGTTTTTAGCATTTAAGTTTTTTAGGCTTGTTTATCCAAAACTTGTTCAGGAATACGGTAATAAAGGAACATGAGTATATATGCACTCATGACAATATCGTCACTTTTTGAAATTTTATGAATCAATTGTCATTTTTGAACAAGTTTAGGATTTAATTGCATTTTTTTGAAAATTTTAAAGGAAAACTCATCGTATTTTCCTTAATAAGTGTTAGGACTTGTAAACCCATTATCACTTCTTTCTATCTCGATAAACTATTGTAACTCATCCGGACGGAGGGCAGAAATACACTGCTACATAAATAAATATATTATGAACCTCTCATAGAGTATGTTTCTTTCTAATGATGTAAATCACTATTTCTGTTTTTTCACATTAGTTAATAGAAGTAGATCCCTAAGTAACATATTGATGAATCACCTAACATTTTTCATGCTAGTCCTCTATCATACGCACGCACCCAAGCACACACATACCAGTTGATAAGAGAGTGATGAAGTGGCGGTAGACTCGGATCCGTCGCTTGAGAAAAAGCTCATCACACTGCCCATCTCCTTTTTCAGCTGCTATTTTTGGACTCTCTCGCTCTGCTCTCTCCTCTCTCTTCTCTCGCGTCTCTCTCGCTTTGGAAGCCTAAAGCAGAAAACACAATGACGACCATACGACCTGCCGGATCTCGGCAGCTCATGCCACTCGAACCGCCCATTCTCCCTCCCTCCTCCACCTCGACAACCGCCCCTCCACCTCAAGCACTATTCACACGATCTTCTCGCCTTCTCCCAATTCTTCCCACTATGAGCCCACGTCGGTATGTTTAGCACGCGCTCGCCTAACCGACGCTCATCCACGCCATCCTTTGTGCTGCGCTGCCACTCCCCTCCTTCAGCTCTAACTGTGGCTTCGCATATTCGAGTCGAGCTACAGAAGCGACATGATTGAGCATTGCTGGGGACAAGCAGCATCGGCAGGCAGCAGATGGCCGAGGCAAGAGACGCTCACTCTTCTTGAGATCAAGATCTCGCCTTGATCCCAAGTTCAAGGAGTCCAATCAGAAATACTTTGTGACGAAGTTTTCCAGGTAAGCGAAATTCATTATACGAATTCACTGAAAACGATTATACCCTCATTTTTGGATTTCAGAAGTCTCTTATGGCACGAGGAATTGGGTCAGGAGAAGAAGAAAAGAGAGTGACTGCCTAGTA
Organism: Psidium friedrichsthalianum; assembly: GCA_019149425.1. Lineage (NCBI taxonomy): Eukaryota > Viridiplantae > Streptophyta > Magnoliopsida > Myrtales > Myrtaceae > Psidium > Psidium friedrichsthalianum. The sequence continues at coordinate 14,873 of JAGVVM010001634.1, forward strand.
GCAAGCTCCAACCCTACTTATAATTATCAAGATTTGACTTTTCTTGATCTTCTTGATCTTGCACTGTTTCAAAAGTGAGAAGCTCAGTGAAAGCTTCTCTCTCTCTCTCTCTCTCTCTCTCTCTCTCTCTCTCTCTGCGCGTCTAACGATGCTCCTGGTAGGGGGTTGAAAAAAGACAGCCATTGAACTAAGAGTCTCAGTGGTCTTATTTTACCCATTTTCCATTTGCCTTTTCTAAGAAGATCTTCTGCAACCCCTCTTCCTCCTCCGCTGCTACTCCTCATTTGTCCCTTTTTAATTGCTTTCTTGCTATGAGCCTAGCTGTGTGTGCGCCACATAGTTCACGAGAACAAAAGCTCTTCTTGAAATTGCAGGTTCACTGTTTGCACGAATCCGCATGCCATTAATCCACGCTTTAGCTCACGAGGATTTTTTATTTTTATTTTTGGAGTTTTTGAAGTATGCGAATGTTTCTTAATATTAATCAAATCTGCTTGTTTCTTGGAAGCAAGCAAGACCCATTATTCGACTTAAATTATACCTGCAAACTAAGGGCGAGCACGCACCTCTAAACTCTATATTTTTCGTAGACATCCCTCGTTAAATAGTCATTTTTCAGTATTATTAGCAGAGCGTATGAGGAAACATTTGGAACAAAGCTTCTAGGGTTTATCTTGTTGCTGCATTTCCTTGTCTCGTCTCTATTCTAATTTCGTGTGCAGATATGTCTGAGGAACATGGTACAGTTAGAGCGGCAAGAAGTGTAGAGAGAGTTTTGAGAACCTGTACAAGTACTACAAAACTAAGGAGGCAAGGCTTGGAGGCAGGATGGGAAGACTACAGATTCTTTCGCCACTTGAGCGATCTATGTGAATGCGACACTGCTAACCGAACGCCGTCTTCGATAATTCGTCTCTTTCTCCAACATTATTTCTACCAGCCGGGGGGAGGGGAACAATATTATAGTCATGCTGTTCCAGATCAGCTCTGCAACGCGAAATGAGCCTCAGTTTCTCGAACTCATCATCGCATGAGCTCGAAACGGCCTCTCCTCAGAAAACAATGAGGAAGATCTCTCGGCTATCGCTTTCATGATGAATAGCGGTCATTCCTCAGAGAAGAAGAAGAGATTGGTAAGCGAGAGCGACAGCTCAAAAAGGAGTAAAAAGGGTTGGAAGGGGAAGGTGAAGCACTTTGTGGATTCACAGATGAGGGACATCATAGAGAAGCAAGAGGCTTGGATGGAGAACATGTTGAAGACCATTGAGCTAAAAGAGCAAGAGAGGGTTTGCAGGGAGATGGAATGGAAGGGAAGAAACGGCACGTTTCGACTGCGAGCGTGAGCTCTGGGCCAAGCAAAGAGTCTGGATCGAGGCTCGCGACACGGCACTCATGGAAGCTCTGAGGAAGTTCACAGGGCAAGAACTGGCAATCCTGTCGCCCCCAAAGGACCGGAATACCGCAAAAGATGAAGAGCAAAGCACGAACTCATTCTCGGAGCCGGAGATGTTGACATTGATTCAACTGATAACGGGCTTGGAACCAGGTTTTCAAGAATGCGGTTTTTCAAGGGAAGGATTTTGGGAGGTAATAGCGGCGAAAATGGCATGTTTGGGATATAATCGGAGTGCGGGTGAGTGCCAGGAGAAGTGGGAAAATGTGAAGAATTCTTTCAGGAAGATCACTGAATTGAACAAGAAGCAAAGAGAGGATTTTTCCAGGAGCCAGAATCTATTCTTTCACCAACTCCACAATTCCTAGAAATTTCAAGGGAAGTTCCTAGAAAATAATCTAGCCTGACCAGAGTTGGAGGAAAATCCAAACAGAAACTGCAGGCTTCACATCCTGGTGAAGGTGCAAGATCAAATTGGTTGGAGGGTCTTGTTTATTGAAGCTCTTAGGACAGCAATGACTTGTAAGTTCGGTAAATTTCAGTCCCCCCCCTTTATTTTTTGTAATTTCTTTGGAGGGTCGTGGAGTCAGTGAAGCTCGGGGGCAATAACTGGTAAGTCTAGCAAATTAGCAATTTCAGCTTTTTCAGGTGTACTTTTGGTTGACTTGATTGCCGAGAATGTGGAACTGATGGTAGTTTTTGTGATTGGCTTGGTTATTTGCGTAAGGAAGCTGCACCTACTAGCTAGGTAGGAATTCCTTCTAGGATGATGTCATTGATAGTCATTAAACTCTGGTTCGTCCGTTTAATTTTCCCCATAAAGAGATTTTTTTTTTTGGTCGGGCTCCATAAAGAGATGGAAAATGCTGTTTATTGGTAACTTGAGGATTATGCAACATGGCAGTTAATGGCTGCAAAACTATGTAGTTCATTGAAGAAATGTTACAACTTACAATCGATGCGTATAGTTTTAAACTAGTGATTAAGCCCGTTGTTATGAAAACCTCTAATTTGTTCTTCTAGAAGGTGGTGCGTGGACGCCAAATCCGTAATGTGCAACCCTCTTTTGATTCTGGATAACCAAGTTAATTAGCTGGCGGAATGAAAATCTTATGTGGTGAAATTCATGTCCAGAAGTTTATCATAATGTGATAGCGCAAATGGAGATGTATATAGTTTTACATTAGTGATTAAGCCCGATTGTGATGAGAACTTCTAATTTGTTCTTCTAGGAAGTGGTGTGTGGATCCAATTGGTAATGTGTAGCCTCTTTTGGTTCTGGATAAACGAGCTAATTAGCTAGCGGAAATAAAATCTTATGTCACAAAATTCGTGTCTAGAAGTTTTTCATACTGTGATAGCGCATATGGAAACGTGTATAGTTTTACAACAGTGATTAAGCCCTCTTTTCGGTTCTGGATAACCAAGTTAATTAGCTGGCGGACATGAAAATCTTATGTGGCGAAATTCATGTCCAGAAGTTTATCATAATGTGATAGCGCAAATGGAGATGTATATTGTTTTACATAAGTGATTAAGCCCGATTGTGATGAGAACTTCTAATTTGCTCTTCTAGGAAGTGGTGTGTGGATACCAAATTGTAATGTGTAGCCCTCTTTTTGGTTCTGGATAAACGAGCTAATTAGCTAGCGGAAATAAAATCTTATGTCACAAAATTCGTGTCTAGAAGTTTTTCATACTGTGATAGCGCATATGGAAATGTGTATAGTTTTACATCAGTGATTAAGCCCGGTTGTGATGAGAACCTCTAATCTATTCTTTTGGGAGGTGGTGGATGGACGCCAAATCCGTAATGTGTAGCCCTCTTTTCGGTTCTGGATAACCGAGCTAATCAGTTGGCGGAAATGAAAATCTTATGTGGCGAAATTCGTGTCCAGAAGTTTATCATATTGTGATAGCGCATATGGAGTTTAGTCTTAGTTTTTCTACATCGATCCTTCTTAATGAGACAGGAAGAATTTCAATGGAATATGCTGTGAAAAATTAGCCTGCCTATGCTGAACTTTTTGTCTCGGTGACCATCCTCGGAGGTCATCCGGTGGACATGGGATTTGAGTTGATTTCTTGTGGGACAAGCCTAGGCAATTCTTCCGATTAGACGATTTGTGTTGGCCTGAGCAATGACTTGACATTTGACCATGGGACCTATTTGAATTAACTAGGGCTTCTTTGAGGTGGGAGAGCACACTAAGGTTGGATCATGTCACGATCAGACTATTCATTGGCTGAAATGACTGATGAGTCTTAATCACCTTTGTCATTTTGACTGTCTGATATAACTGCAGTTTTTTTTGCTGAAATAATTTATTAAGAAAATTACCCAATCAATCATAATTTTTTTTTTCAATTTTATCAATTAAATCCTTCATCTTTGCGTGAAATTTCATTATAGTTCTCACGATCAATTCTTCTCCGAAAATTGCCGACGCGATGGTCCAATCATTACTTGCCGTCCTATGCAGCACATCGCTACATTGGTGATTTCCTGCGAAAATAGATCGGAATGACTACATTTAGAATTTAGAGAAAAGATTTAGGACTAAATTGGTAAAATTGAAAAAATTAGGATTGAATTGGCATCCATACAATAGGCTTATGAATGATTGAACAATTTTTCCATAATCTATCCTACAAGGTTGAATGTTTTTGCATATTGGCAAAAGAAGCAATAGCGTGAAATATGTTTGCTACTACACTATCTATTTTTGCTGAAATTAACCTAATCATTTGACTAAATAAATTAGTTTTGCTTGCAAGGTTGAATATACGCGTCCAAATAACAACTTTCAAGTCAAGTCTAGACGACAGGGACTTATGAGAACGTTTTTGTTTCTCTATTTCTGAAACCTATTCCAGAAATAGGTTTGGAACATCGTTTGGCAACGCAAATCTGTGGAAGTTCCATAGATTTTGTTTTTGGGCAGTAATAGAAAATGTTCCAGAAATTATTTCTGGAACAGAATTCATGCGCGCCCTTATCGACATTTTCATCATGTGAAGATAAGATAATTGAGAAAACTAACTTCATATCCACGTATAAGGTCATAAGATTCTTGGTACTTTGATATTCCGATTCAGTGACTTCTCACATACTTTCGATTTGGCAAAAATAATTTATGTACTTTCGCGGTTACATAGAAAAACCTCTTTAAATAAGTTTTTGGAAGGTTTAACATCAAGAAAAAAAAAAAATCCAATGTGACATATTTAAGCTGCCATGGTAGCTGAAACGGATCCTTTATCTCAATATCATTTGAACCTCAGACTTCTTCCTCTTGGTTGATCAACTAATCTTACAATACTAAACCTAAACCACAAGGGCTATGAAACACCAATTCTCACTTGCTTAGTGACGATTCAATAGGCAAAACTCCCCGCTATCTCTGTGTTAACGAGTTAAACGTGTAATATAGTTATCCAGTAGTAGGCAACATCTGAAACTAAATATGACCTCCAAACAACGTATCTTACAGAGTAGGCTTCTCCGACCCTCGACTTTGTAGTGTCTTACTATTTTCGGTAATAAACCCACTTGAGAATGTACATAAGCTATTTTCGCCGGATTATAAGTGTTCGGTCTAACTAGGATAATATAAAGTTAGGTCAAGGTATAAGAGGGGTGGTCCGTCAATTTTACCCCGGAAAGAATCTTCAAATAGGGCAAGCTCCCTAGCTGAGCCTGGTTGAGTGCATTTTGAGGAAGAGGTCAATGGAAGGTCTAAAGCAAGAGTCCGATCTTTCCAATTTTACTATTCTTTTCCCCCCCAATTTCTGATTGACGAATCCCAACACGCAAAGGAGGGAAAGAGAGGGAGTCGGTAGGTGTCGATTTGAACACCTCTCTACGAGTGAAAAAAAAAATTGAAAAAATTAAAAAAAAAAACAAACAAAGAAGAAAATGGTATTATATTATGGCCCAAGCCCATGGGGTAGAATGAGGCCCAAAATTGTCTTCAAATCATGCTGCTTCACCAAAGCAAACGGTGCACATTCGAGTTCCCTATTGATTGATTAAATTTTGATGGACTCGAGCGTGGGGTTTAGCCCAAAATAAGCAAAGGGTCGGGTCCAAGAAAGATGAGCTCCCATATTTTATTTACGAGATTTCCATCAATCTTTTCAAAATAAAATGCATGCACCAAAAATGGCTAGATGCGGACTTTCGGACCACGTCATCAGCTGATGTGGCGGACACTTTTTTTTCTCATAACCAGTAAACAATCGACAAGTGGATTCTGACTTGGAATTAAAAAAAAAAACACACACAATTGTTTAGAGTACAGCCAGTGAAAGTTCAACCATGGAAGGTTGAAACAGATCTGGACGGGCATGACTCCAAATCGAGATCTACATCATCTCGAGTCATGCCGCTGTAGTTGGCGAACGCGAGCGGCGCGGACGTCATCTTGCTATAGACGGAGGACGATGAGAGAAAAGGAAGCTTTTTTTTTTTAAAAAAAAAAATTTTGTTTCCAAAGTCAGCTGCTGATGTTGCGCCGTGACGTGGCACTTTAGACAATTGTAATATTTTTCGTGGTTATGAGATGAAAAGGAAAAAAAAGAAAAGAACACCCACTAGAGATGATGTGGCGGCTGTTAACCACCGAATATTTTCTACAACTTTTCGCAACGATAAATTGGACATTTCATGCATAAGAACGACATCGCATGAAGTTGCATTTTCAACCGAATAAGTTGCTTTAGACTTTCTATCCAGTGATCACTTGACATCTCTAAAGATTTGAGCCCAACATGGATATTCTCTTACCTTTTACGTTGATAAGGTAATGCAACACAACGTTAAAGAGAAAGAACGTGACTTTTAGCCAAACAAAACGGATAAAATGGTAAAACCAAAAAAAAAAAAAATCCACTTTCCACTAAAAACTACCGTCGGTGAAATTCCTTGTTGGTCCTTACGAAGCAACAATCAAATTCGTCCTTGCTCTCATTTCCTTTAATTTCCTAAAATGTAGAAATGAATGTTTGCTTTTCATTAGTCAAAGAACAACAATGTTTACATTCGGAATATGCTTACTTTTTCTACCGTGAGTTTGACAATATGCCGCGAGGCACAAAAAAAAAATAGATAATAAATAATTAAAAACTATTATTGGGTTTACTTTTTCAAGGATTTGTGGCCCACATAATGCTATTATTCTCACGGTCACGAAAAAAAAAAAACTATTATGTTAACAAAGTCTTCTACATTTTACACTAGAATTCGTACAACGGTGGAAAAAAGAAGAAGATTACGTTGAGTATTCTACTTCTTCCTCCAATTGAACTCATTAACTTCGTTATCTACTCATATGACATTGCAGAAGAAATGAAAAAATCGATCGCGATAGTTTTAAATAGAAACGAGAAATGAACATGTTTAGAATGCGCGAATTGTTATCCTTAAGTCAGTCGAGATGCTTGCGCGACAAAATAAACGAACTAAGTGCAATCACGCAGTGTTTCTCCAAAACCGTATTTTTAATCGCGGTAAATATTCGCTTCCCGACGCTCATTCACTCGACTGGTGCTAGAATAGAAGGATCACAAATCGGGCTGTTCAAGCATGAATTTTCCTGGATTCATTTTGATTTTCAAAATTAATGCTTGGACAAATTCGGAAATTCATATCGACAGGCCCAAGGCCCACCAATGAAGTGTCCAAAACAAAATTGACCCGTTTCGATCGATTTTGGCTTTAGGTCTTCTCTACATTAAATTTCTCATCGTGGAAACTTTCGGTCGAGTGGTGTCCTCAGAATAAGTGTTCCTTTAAGGACTTGATTAGCCTTTTCAACGTCTAAGCTCGCGATGCATGAGGATGGTCTCCCTTGTTTCCGGAAGCAAAAAGGTTACTTTGCAGGAAAATAATTGGTAGATGTAGATCTTGAAACCTGTGGGTGGTAACAAATCCAAGGGCTGGGCGTACGTGGTTTCCAAAAGCGGAAAAATTCAGTCCTAAATTTATTATATGGATGTCGATTTAGTTATAAACTTTTCAATTTTATCAATGGAGTGATAAATTTTCAAGCCAAATTCCAATGTAGTCATTTCGTCCTATTGCTGCTGAAAATCACCGGCATGGCTATCCACAAGTTATTCATGCTAGTGTGCCATGTACGACTGTCGGTGATGAGTGGACACTCCTATTAGCGATTTTTCCGGCGGCAATTGGCCAGATGGACTACATTGAAATTTCGAGCAAAGATTTAGGACTACATTGATAAAATTGAAAAGTTTAGAATTGAATTGATATCTGCACAACATGTTTATGATTTAATGAGTAGTTATCGCCATGGAAAAGTGAAGACCCTTCACGTTTTATTGAAGACTTCTTTCCGAGAGACATGTCAAATAATTTGTGAGAACTATAGAACTTTAAAAGCACAAGAAAGGAAGAACAAAAAGACACCTTCGTTTTTGTGATAAAAGAGGCGAAACCCTCATACAACTATGTTACATATGTCTTGAATTTTTTATGGTTGGGTCAATTGATGACCCAATCCGACTCGACATACTTGATGCTTTTTTGTGTGACCCGAAAATAGAGATTTAGTTTGTGACGTGGAGGGTTGGGCTGATAGGCCCAACACGTAGCAAGCGAATAAATCTCAATAGGGTACGACGTATCTTGTGAGGGATTTGGGGGCGTAGCCCCCGACCGAAATTTTTTGGGGGCACTATTTATATTGCGTTAGGGTTTTTTCCACTGATGTAAGTTTTTCCTTGTTTTGAGAGAGTTAAGTGAGTCGTATGCTTTGTAATCTTTTCTCTCTCTTGATTATAGTGGAATTGAATTTTGCCTCGCCCGTGAACGTAGATCACTTTATGATCGAACCACGTAAATCTTTGTGTTCTGTGTTCGTTTTTCCGTATCTGTTACAACAAACTAAAACACAACTAAAACACCTAAAATGAGTTGTTGTACTTAATCACCTACTGGCTCACAAACCGACTCAAGAGGAAAATGCAAGAACAGCATCCGATTCAGATCTGATGCCGTAGTTTGCGAGCCAATCGCGGCCAACTGATTTCATCTCCCGCTCGTTACGGAGAAGTCGAGTGACGTCTACGTGCTTGTCATCACCAATGGCTTCGTTCGAAGTTTCCGCAACGCTCTTGGACTCCGACGTCGGACAATTCTCTTTCTGTTTGGCCGCCGGCAGCACATGTTGAGGCCATACTAAAGCGGCGAAAGTCTGCCGGGATAGAAGGTGCGAATTCTCATGAGGGAACACGAAACCCACTCTTTCCGATCCGCACCTCCCATGTCCAAGTATTCTCCCTTGCGCCGGCCATCCCAGAGTTTCTTAAAGAGAGAACGCCCAAAGTCGTTTCTACGTTGAGCTGATCGCATGTCGTCTTCAGCCTTCTTTTACTATCTGTCATGGAAACATGACCCGACCTAACCTGGCCCGATTTTGCGTTTCGGGGTAATATAAGGCTCGGGTCGTGTTCGGGTTAGAGAGATCATGTTTCTCTTAGGATTTGGGTTGGCCAGCATGGAAACATGACTCACCCATTTTGATACCCTTAGAACGAAGATACCTTCACAAAAAAAGTCATAAATCTATTGTAATTATATCAATTTAGTCCTAAATCTTTTTCATTTGTGCAAATTGACTGGAAATTGCTGACATAATGCTGCCAATGGTGACGTAACAATTTTTTATTTTAATATTTTTGAAATATTTATATTATTATTATTATTATTATTATTATTATTATTATTATTATTATTATTATTTTGCTTTTTTGGTTAAGGGTCGAATGAGGTTGCTGGCCGACCCTTGTCGGCACTGGGCAAGGGCATTGTGGTGCTCTCCAGCTTTGGGTGAGGGCTAACTACCTCTATTGCCAAGGTGAGGGTGCTGTGGCCCTCCCCCAAAGCCAGCGAGGGTTGACCGGCCCTTAGTCAAAAAGTAAAAAAAAATGAAAATAATAATTAAAAATTATCACGATAATGATTTTAAGTCAAAATTGGCTAGAGAAACTAAATTGGCAAAAATGTAAAAGACGTACGATTGAATTGGCAAAAAAAAAAAAGAAATGTTTATGATTGAATTGACACAATTGTAATAAGTTTGGGGCTCTTTTGATAATCCCTCTAGGAGTGATCGGTTCCTGGTCTCGGTCCCCGAGCGATCTAATGAAGCCAGTGTATTTATGAAGACAATTCTGCGGTGGGCGAGAGGCCGCGACAACAACTTGGTACGATGATTGGACGATGACTGCCTGGCCGACAGGAAGCAGAGAAGGCGACGCGACCACAGCATCGGTGACGGTAGCTAAGGACTTGGTGGAGATGATCGCGAACGACCTCGTTGACTCCGTGGTGTGAATACATTGGAGGAACTCTGTGGGGACGGACATGGAGAAGAGAAGACCCAAAAAAGACGACAGAAGGAGCTGAAAGTCTTGCCCTCCGTGGAATTGGCGACGGTGCTACGCAGTGGCCTGCACGGATGTTTCTAGCGGCGGGAAGTGGGTGGAGATTCCTCAGTTGCTTCAACGCATGGTGAAGTTGCATGGCGACGTTGACGAGGGAAAGTTTGGTGGTCTGATTTCAACGTATATTATTTCCCGAGCTGGCCTTGAATTGAGAAATGCACTGTCCGAGTCAAAATCAGATCGGATTCCAGAAACCTACTGGAAATAGACGTTGGAAGTTTTTGCAAAGATATTCGGTCCGATCTAGGGCTTCTTTAGAACCGGAAATCGGATGGAAAACCACCGGTTCTAATTTTATGGAATGGGGAACTGGACCCAATTGGCCGATTCAGTTCAATTCGAGCGATTTTTGATTCGATCCGTCCGTCCTGCTACATATGTTTCTCCAGTTATTTGTGCCCGTTTTTAGCAGAGGCAGGAAATACCCAATTTGAATTTACATCTGAGGTGGGCCTAGGCTCGAAATGGTCAACTCTGCCGTTCGCTGCAGCTCATCCTCCCATGTCAACTTTTTCCGAGCACGGCAAAGAGCGACCTCATACCTAAAATGTTCACGGTAGAGTGATTGGATATATTAAAACTGCTCAATCAGTTAAGTATAAAATATTGGAAGTAGCCCAAAAGTGGGTATGGAAACACTTTTGGAGAAAGCCTTTGAAAAATGCAAAGGATCGTAGATGAAAGAGTTTTTCCAAAATATAAATAGTATTTCTTAATATTTAATTTAAAAACATATTAGGAAGCAACTTTGACTCAATCATTATTTAAAAAAAACAAAACTACACTTTGTAAAGAATTTTGCTTTTTTTTTTTTAATTCTCAAATGTTTTGCAGTCGAACTCAACCACAGATGAGCCAAATTGGCCGTTCGCCAACCGCAAGAGAAAAGATCTGGCTGCCGGGCATCCTCCTGTGGTCGCTCGACCTCTGGCATCGCTTGAGTTCTCTTGACCCCAAGTGCCGACGGCTGAGGTCCAAAGTTGGTGACGCCATACTGGCTTGCTGGTAGCCAGATTTGGCCTTGCCTGCCACTCGTTGGCGACATCATGTGAGGTGTGCACTTTTTTGAAGTTACAAAAGTTTGGCGAGGAAAAGTTGAAGGAACAAACATATTTTGCATTCCGAAAATGCTCAAAACTCAAAGCACCTTTGATCCGTCTTGGGTTAAAGGTTATTGGAGGCCTTTTTAATTGCAATTGCATCTCCCCAAGACTCAAAAAAAAAAAAAAAACTTGCCTAAAGCCTTTAGAGCCCAAGGGGCTTTAGGAAAGTTCAATGTTCTTTTTTTTTTTAACCAATCTCTTCTTGATGCTGGTGTTATTTGGTGCCAATTTCTATTAAAGTGAGCGCCGTACACAAATATTATCACTTGAGGTGTCCTTCTGCCTATAAATAAGCTAAAAATGATTATATTCATTTAGAAAAAATTTACCCAAAAAAGTCATAAATCTATTAATTCAGTCATAAACCTTTTACATTATGCCAATTCAGTCCATTTCCCTGGCTAAAGTTGACGTGGCACCTCCGGCGCTAATGTGACAAATTTTTCATAATATTTTATTATTTTTAAATTTTTAAAAATTATTTATTTCTGTATTTTTTCTTTTCATTTTTTTTTCGGGTTTGGGCCGGCAACCTCCTGTTGGCCAACGGCCCCTTAGCAACGGCTTGCGAGCCCTCGCAAGTCCTCATCCAACCAAAAATGAAAAAAAAGGAAAAAAAAAAGATAGAAAGAAATTATCAAAGAATCGAAAATATTTAAAATATTCACGTCAGCGCTGGCTAGCCAAATGGACTGAATCGACAAATTGCAAGAGATTTATGACCGAATCGATACAATTGCAATAAGTTTAGAATTTTTTTTCTTGGGGGTTAATTCTCCCTTCGTTTAGCATGCTTATTCGATAGAAGAACGATCTCCTACCCAGAAAGAAGGTCATGCATCCGTTTACATCACAAAAATCGTGACATTTCTGAGAAATCTAGGAAGTCATTTTCCAGAAAACGACAGTACTTTTTTTTTTTTTTTTTTAAGTACTTGGCTCAACCACAGAAGAAACCGTTTCTGTATAAGCGTGGCTTTATAATATCCATGAGGGGGGAAGTAAATGCGGGCACGGCTGAGAAGGCCGGAAAAGCCGCAAATTTCCTTGTGGGCGTTCATTGATGGGGAGAGCATGCGGTAACTAGTAACGAGGAACAAAGTCACAAAACCCCAGAAGACATTGATGATCTTCCCACTCTTTAACCCCCTCTTCCTCTTTTAGGGTTTCTCCTGGGACCGCAAGTCCCGATGAGCCACTTGCTCAGCCCCCCACAGACCCTCGCTCTCATCCTCTCATTCCATCTCCCCCCCCCTGACTTCAAGTTCTTCAACTACTCGATTTGGCATTTCATTGCGCCCATTAAAGACACCCGCAGCTGCCGCCACCACCAACATTTAAGTGCCTCCTCGCTCGCGTCACTTCTAAATTCGGTCTAATTACCTTTAAAACGCGCCAATTTTAGGTCAGATCTCAATTCTAACTTAAAACTTTTTTTTTTCCCCCTCATGAAATAACGGACTTTTAGTCGGTATCCAAATCCGATCCCGGTAAAGATTGGACGTGTCGTTTCACTTGTGCTCGACAAATTCTTGACCGGAACTCAATGGGAATCATGTTTGGCCACCGACATAAAGTCGGTTTAAAAAAAAAAAAAGGAGATTCGAGTCGAAATTGAGACACGAGCTAAAGTTTTTTTTTTTTTTAACGAGACGAAAAAAGTTTGGGCTAGAAATGAGACCTAACATAAAGGGAATGTTTGTTCGATTTTGAGGAAATGTCATTGGGAAAATGCAAAAACCTTAGTGTTAAAAGTGGTTTTCCATAATGCAAGTAATGTTTACTAGAGTGTATTTTGCAAACACATTAGGAAGCAATTTTGGCCGAAAATAGAGTTTGGTAAAAACTACCCTTTGTAAACAACTAATAACTTTCTGAAAAAATGTCTCAAACTATTTGCCGGCAAAACTCAGCCACTGGCGAACCAAATCGGCTGCTTGCCAACCACTGACGGCTAGATCTAGTCACCGACTAACCACCGATGGCTAGATCTAGCTGCTAGCTAGCCTCGTTTCGGGTGGCGCGACCTCAAGCAGTGGCATTAGGCGAGGCTGGCTGGTCGGCCGTTGATTTGGCTCGTCGACCACTTGCTAGTAGCTTAGGCATTTTAGGGATATTTATGGAATTATGAAAGTTGAGCGAGGTCAAGGTTAGAACAAAAAAATATTTGCATTTCGAGAATGCTATTTTCCAAAATAGCTCCGAACCTACTTTGGGCTAAAGGCCTAGAAATGTAATTGCATTTCTTCAAAGTTTTTCAAAAAATGAACCAAATGCCATTTTCATATGACTAAGGGACTTTATGGTCTCAAAACCATTTCCAAATACCATGAAAAAACTAAAGTTTGGACCAGAATTGAAACATCAGTCAAAGTTGGTGTTAATTAGAGGAATTGGGCCCTTCCAGTTCCACGCAGTCTCAACCAACCCTCATCATCTCTAGATAGTCTTCATCCACTTCACCTTCGTACCCACCATACATGACACCTTTTTCCCAAGCGGTAGCTCAGCCTCGAGCTTTTATTGAACCCTCAACTGCAATTTCCTGCTCGCTGTTCTTTAATATCCTTCCTCCATTCCTCTCAACCCTCTCTATCTCAAGCCTCATCCACGACAATGGATCCGTCCTCGCACTACCATGTCGGTCTCACTCTCCTGGCGGTCTTAGTTTCCGGGGTCATTTACTTCTTCTTGCGTAAGGCTGGTGGGAAGGGCCTCAACCTCCCTCCGGGACCTCCCGGTTGGCCCGTCGTCGGCAACCTCTTCCAGGTCGCCCGCTCGGGGAAGCCGTTCTTCCAGTACGTGGAAGATATCAGGCCCAAGTACGGCCCGATCTTCACATTGAGGATGGGGACTCGGACCTTGATCATCCTGAGCGATGCGAAGCTCGTCCACGAGGCCCTCATCGAAAGGGGGCAGCTGTTCGCGACCCGCCCCAGGGAAAACCCCACCCGGGCCGTCTTCAGCTGCAACAAGTTCACGGTCAACGCCGCCCTCTACGGCCCAGTGTGGCGGTCCCTGCGGCGGAACATGGTGCAGAACATGCTCAGCTCGAGCCGGCTCAAGGAGTTTAAAGGTGTTCGCGAGGACGCGATGGACAAGCTCATTCACCGGCTCCGCACCGAGGCCGAGGCCAACGGCGGCGCCGTCTGGGTGCTGAAGAGCGCGCGGTACGCCATGTTCTGCATCCTCCTGGCCATGTGCTTCGGCCTCGAGATGGACGAGGAAACCATCAAGCAGATGGACGATATGATGAAGACGGTGCTCATCACCCTTCACCCTCGGATCGACGACTACCTCCCGGCGCTGAGCCCCTTCTTCTCGAAGGAGTGGAGGCGGGCGCAGGAAGTGCGGCAAGCGCAGCTCGACTTCGTGATCCCGTTCATCGAGAAACGGAGGAAGGCGCTCGAGAACCCAGGGTCGGACAAGTCGGCGACATCCTTCTCGTACGTTGACACGCTGTTCGACCTCAAGATCGAAGGGCGCAAGTCCGGGCCCACGAGCGCCGAGCTCGTGACGCTGTGCTCAGAGTTCCTGAACGGGGGTACCGACACGACCGGGACGGCGATCGAGTGGGGGATCGCGCAGCTGATTGCGAACCCGGACGTGCAAAGCAAGCTCTACGAGGAGATCAGATCGACGGTCGGTGACCGCAAGGTGGAGGAGAAAGACCTGGAGAAGATGGTGTATTTGAACGCCGTAGTGAAAGAGCTGCTGCGAAAGCACCCACCCACCTACTTCTCTTTAACTCACGCAGTTACTGAGCCGACCAAACTCGCAGGTACGTAAGTGAGGTTGCCATTTACTCTGACTAATGCTGCACGATTTGGCATTTGAGAAAGAAATTTTTAGGGTTTGTGAGTTTATGTGGGATCCGCAACGATGTCACCTGGTTTCATCGTCTTCGATTGATTCTTAGTTTGATGAAATGTTTCGTAAGTTCAAGATTTACCTAACTTGCTTGTTGTTTGAAAATGACTTACCTTATCATATTATCGCGCAAAAGCGATTTATGGATATAATGTCATCTCGGTTTAGAAATAGGTCACGGTAAATAGTTATGACATGGTAAATGCTTCAAAGTTAAGTCGGCTCATTGAATATATGGATAGAACATACTAATTATTTTTCTCAATAATTCATAGATCAGGGTTACAATTAGATGAGCCTAGTGCGTCCACCGACAGGGCATGCATTTCTGTGTCCTAAACCAGCAAATTTCGTTTTAAGATAGAAAATTTGGAATGGTCATATATATTAGATAAATATACTCCGGCTATATTAGGCTTAAGAAAGGTAAACATATATGATAGATGTGAATGGTCCGACTTAAAATTAGGAACATCAGAGCGTACGTCTTAATTACTTAATCAACACATTTTTGTTGAACAAGTTCGTTGTTTAATAGAAGGAAAGAAAACTTTCCTACGGTAATTATCTTAATTTTCCTTGCAGGCTATGACATACCCACAGATGCAAATGTGGAGATCTACTTGCCCGGCATCGGAGAGGACCCAAAGCTGTGGACCAACCCGGAAAAGTTCGACCCGGATCGGTACATCTCAGGCAACGAAGATGCTGACATCACCGGGGTCACCGGTGTGAAAATGCTGCCGTTTGGCGTGGGACGGAGGATATGCCCAGGACTCGGAATGGCCACGGTTCACGTTCATCTAATGCTCGCCCGGATGGTTCAAGAGTTCGAGTGGAGTGCTTATCCTCCGAATAGCAAGATCGACTTCACCGGAAAACTGGAGTTCACGGTGGTCATGAAGGACACTCTCCGGGCCATGATCAAGCCTAGGGCTTGAGCCAAGAGGCGGGGAGGTCGTGGGTTCGATCTCTCGCACTTTGTGTAGTTCATTTTGCTTTTTTCGTGGGGTTGTTCGATTTAACTAAACTACAGTGGCTTTGCTAAAACTGGAGGATGGGCCTTTACATTTCTGTTAATTCTGTCGGTTATATGTCAATTCACAAAAAAAAAATATTAAGCGTCTCATAAAAAGAATTATTAACGTAAGCATCGGCAAGATTCCCCCCCGCCCCCAACCCCACAGTCCACCCCCCCCCCCCCCACCCCCGACCCACCCCCCTTCCTTCTTCCTTTTTTCATCTTCAAACAATACACAATCTTAATAAAACATGTAACATCTCGTGTGGGTAATCGTGCAAATGGTGGTTAACTTCTCAAATAGAAAGCATGAAAAAGTTCCAAGAAAGGAGGAGTTATTTTTAAGATTGACTAGCTTGGCCTATAATGTGTGAATATATGGGAAAATTACCCAAGCAACCTCGAATCTATTGGATTGGATGACAATTTAGTCATAAAACTTTTCAATTCTTCAATTCAAGTATAAATTTTTGTGTGAAATTTTAGTATAGTCATTTTGATCAATTTTATCGAAAATCGTTGATGTAGTGGTCCAGCCATATTACGTTGCGCACCTCCACTTTTTGATGAAAATGCGCTGAAAATGCTACATTGGAATTTTACGCAAAATGTATAGGACTAAATTGAAAAAAATTAAAAATTTTAGGACCGAATCAACGTCCGTACAATCCTGTACAATAGGTTCCCGATCAAGAAGAGTACATAGCTTGTATTTCTTGTTCTGCTCGAAATATAATGTGCAGGGTCTTCTTCCATTGCCAGAGTCATTGTTTTTCAAGGGGGGGGGGGGGGGGGGGGGAGAGAGAGAGAGAGAGAGAGAGAGAGAGAGAGAGAGAGAGAGAGAGAGAGAGAACAAAATCATTAAAATCATCACAGGACTAGGATGATCCGTCCACTGGCTCCCAGAAAAAAAAGATGATTTAATTGTGACATGGCAATTAATGCATTGGATTGGTTTTGAGGCGATTAAAAAGCCGATTTTTCTAGATGAGCTAATCAGTCATGTTCATTTAAGGCTGTCCCCTACAAGTCCTTTGACTCCTCATCAACCACTAGACAATTTGCAAAAAAAAAATAATAATAATAACAACAATTACAAGAATAATAGTAACAACAACAAAAAATTAGGCTCCTCTTAAGGGTTACAAATTGTGCTTTAAAAATAGAGAAAATTTCAAAAAAGGGCCGAAATGCCTTCATTTTTTCAAATAGAAGCATGAAGTTAATCTTATTTCAAATAAGAGCATGTAGTGTTCTCATCGTCTCCTGAAGTGGATATTGTTTCAAATAAAGACTTAAAGTGATCTTATCAGTCTAAAAAAAGAGCATGACTTACCATTTAGTAGGGCATTCTAGTCATTTGACCTTTTTTTAATTATCTAATTATTTATTTTTCCTTTTTTAATTTTTTTTGAAAATTTTTTAAAAAATAAAACTAAAAAAATAGAGGCAGGAGTGGGATGGCTTCACTCTCGTCTGTACATCTCCCTCTTCCTTTTATTTTTTTACTTTTACTTTGAATTTTTAATTTAATTTAACTAATGAAATTAAATTAAAATTACATTTTGACAAAAATACCCTTAATCGGCTAGAAAATTTGGCCGATTGGTTGACCGACGAGATCAAGCTCTTATTTGAAAGAACGATAGCCACTTCATGTCTTTTTTTGAGATAATGATGGCACTTCAGATTCTTATTTGAAACAAAGTCCACTTCAGACCCTTATTCAAACAAACGAGAGCATTTAAGGCTATTTTTTGAATTTTTTCCTTAGAAATATGAACATTTTCTTTTCTAAACATGCTACTCGTTTTGAAATATGTTCCTTTTCAATTTCGAAAATGTCTTGATTTGTGGTTTTTACTAGCTTTTAATGGCATTGACTAGTGATCTTGGGGCACTTTTTGTAACAAGTCTCTTAATAAAATTTTGCAGAATTTGATGCGCTGCAAGTTATATATTTTCGAGTTACATGTAATAGGTACTACGAAAAATAATGTGTCATGTATGCTTAACAACTATTAACGAGCTTTAACAATTATGCAAATGCATTGATTTAACAACTTAAATATGCGCAAAAATAGCTTTTACTTTTCCCATGGAGAAAATAGATTTCCTAGGTAGGAATTTATTGTTATAGTTTTTTCTTACAAGAAAAGAGCGAGCATGACAACATTTTTGCTTTAGAAATTAATTTCTGATTAGAATTTCATTTTTTTTATTTCAGGAGAGTAGCAATTTTTTTTATTAATTTAAGTGGCTCCAAAACTTTTTCTATAGAAAAAATGCTCAAGAAGTAGAAAAATGAAGTTACGTAATCAAATAGATTTCTATCCTGAAAATTACATTACCAAATGGATTTCTATTTCAGAAGTATAGTTATGCGTGCCCTAAATGTCATTGTAACTACTTAAAAGCAAAAGCCAAGAAGGACAATAGAGAGCTTGTTATAGATATGGCGACTTATTGTTTCCCACGGGCATGCCCTGTTTAAATTCTGCTAGTGTCTTGAAAGGTAGCATTTTCCGTTAATTAAATCAAATTGGGACTTCTGCAATATGGGCCCAAAAAACAAAAGGGTTCATCCAAATTTGGCAATTTTCAACTTGCATCCTTTAGCGTAAAAAGAGAAAAGTGTATATATCATCATTTTTTTTCTTTCCTTACCAAAAAAAAAAATCATTATTTTTCTTGAATAGCTTTTCTATGATCTAGAAATGTTGTCATGATTGAGTGACTCTAAATATTGTGGAAAATACCAAGAGATGCATGAATTCAAGCGTGAAATAGCGAACGATAAAAGTAAAATAAAAAACGCATGAAACGTGATATATGTGGAAAACCCAAAACGAGAAAAATCATGGGAAGAGAGAGGGGGTTTCGCTATCTTCAATAACGAGTGCAAGCGTACAATCAAATATCAAAAGATCTAACAAGAAGAAGTGAAAAACATAGAGTTTTGGGGGCAGAAGTGAAAAGCTCAGGATAAAAGCAAAAACAAGTGTTACAATATAATATGCAACATATCTCTTTTAGAGTCCCTTCTAAAAATCCCTAAAATAAAAGTGAACGGTCCTAAATAATCGTATCACTAATTTAAAATTCAAAATATAACAAATCTCTATTTTGACTTCAAATCTCTAGAATAGCATTTTACCAAATGCCACAAGACTTCTCTCCCTCACCCCTAAGAGTGACCACACAAGGCCACTCGCTAAATAGCAGAACTGACAACGCACATCCCTAAGCCTACATGAGCGTACTCGATGAGGAAACGAGGGATGAAACACTACCAACTCCGCATAAATAACTCAAATAGCGAAAACGCCAATCAAGTCCAAACAATATTTGAACTTGGTTAAAGGAACTGGTTTGGTCAACATATCTGCTGCATTATCCGTCGTAGATACTTTCTTCATTGTAACTGTACCCTTAACAATCTCATCACGCACAAAGTGATAACAAATGTCAATATATTTTGTTCTCTCATGATACATTGTGTTCTTGGTCAATTGGATCACACTTTAGTTATCGTAAAAATTAACCGAGGCTCCCTCTTGCTTTATCCCAAGTTCTATAACCAAATGCTTCAACCAAAGAGCTTCCGTGGTGCTTTCATTGCTGCCAAGTACTCTGCTTCGGTGGTAGATAAAGTAACAGTGTCATGCAAAGTTGCTCTCCAACTAACTGTGGAATCACCAAGCATAAAATCATAACTTGTCAAAGATCTCCTTTTATCGAGATCACATGTATAGTTAGAATCAACGAAGCCAATAACCGAATGTCCTATATCACAATCTCTATCAAAGACCAAACTAACATTTGAGGTATCCCAAATATACCACAGAATCCACTTCACTGCCTGCTAATGAGCTTTATCCAAATATGCAATGTACTTGCTCACAATAGTAACTGCTTGGGAAATATCTGGACGAGTGTTAACCATAGCATACATAAGACTACCCACGGCAATAGAATATGGAATTTGAGATATCCCCTCTTTCTCTTCTTTGGTTTTAGATGACAAAGAATCAAAAAGTCTAAAATGGGACGCTAAAGGATTACTTACCGATTTTGCATTCTTCACATTGAAACATTTTAACACTTTCTCAATATACCCTTTTTGCGAAAGATATAATTTCCCAATCTGTCTATTTTTACGAATCTCCATACCTAGAATTTTCTTAGTAGTTCCAAGATCCTTCATCTCAAAATTCTTGTTAAGTTGCCTTTTTGACAATTGTTTCTTTGACATGTCCTTCGCCGCAATAAGCATGTCATCCACATACAATAGCAAATAAACAAGAGAACCGTTCACACATTTTTTTTTATAGTACACGTAATTGTCATGCACACTTCGTGAGTAGATATGACTTAACATAAAGTTATTAAATCTCTTGTACCATTGCTATATAGATTACTTGAGACCATACAAGGAGTGTTTCAACCTATAAACAAGATCTTCTTTATCCTCAACAACAAATCTCTCGGGTTGAGACATATAGATTGTCTCATCAAGCTTGCCACGTAGAAAAGCGATCTTGACATCAAATTGCTCAAGTTCTAGATCATAAAAGGCCACTAACGAGAGTAACACATGAATGCAACTATATTTCACAATCGGAGAGAGCACTTCATTAAAGTCTATTCCCTCTTTCTGACTAAAACCCTTTGCTAGAAAACGTGCTTTGAATCTTTCATCTTCAACCCCTGGAATTTTCCCATTTCTTTTGAAGATCTACTTGCATCCAATAGCTTCTTCGCCTTTGGGCAATTTCACAAAATCCTAAGTTTAATTCTTACGAAGAGACTCTATCTCTTCATTCATCACAACAAGCCCCTTCTCAGATTTAAAACAAATAGCAGCTTTACGGAATGTAAAAGATTCTTCAATACCAAGTTCTTCAGTAACTATAAAAGTATATGCTACTAAATCAACGAAACCATACATTTGGAGAGGTTTAATTTTCCTTTTAAGCTCTCTTTGCAGGTAAAGTCTAAGGTGTTTAACTTCTTCTACTTTATCTTTAATTGAATCTAAGTCTTGTTTTTCATTGTAACTTTCTGAATGAATAGGAACATCTTCAGAGGTTCTCTATGTATGCTTTACATTAAACTCCACCTCTTTCGCTACATTCTCTTCTTGAATATTTGCAGACTCAACAACTTTCCTCTAATCAAGCACAGAATTTTCATCAAAAATAACATCCTTACTGATTATAAACTTGGGTGACTGAGGGTTAAAACACTACAATTTATATCCCTTAACACCTTCCGCATAAACAATGAAAATACCTTTCTTGCCTCTAGGTTCAAGCTTACCATCTTTTACATGATAATAAGTAGGACATCCAAATACTTTCAAAATAGAATAATCACAAAGTTTACCTCACCATACCTCATTTGGAGTTTTGCATTCAATTTCGATCAAAGGAGAATGATTTACCAATTAACATGTCGTGTTCACGACTTCAGCCAAGAAATTTTTTTTAAGTCCAGCATTAGAAAGCACACATCTAGCTCTCTCTAAAAGTATTCGGTGCATGTGCTTCGCCACCACTTTATGTTGAGGTGCACACCTAACTATTCGATATCGAATAATCCTGAATCTTCACATTGCTTGTTAAAATCACTTTTGGAAAACTCAAGACAATTATTTGTTTTAAGATGCTTTATCTTGTTGTCTGTTTGCTTTTCAATCAATATCTTCCACTTCTTGAACATATCAAAAACATCACTTTATGTTTCAAGAAATAAGCTTAGACTTTTCTAGAAAAGTCATCAATAAATGTTGAAAGATAAACATCACCACCTTTAGATGTAAGCTGTGCAACTCCCCACAAATTGGAGTGAATATAGTTAACTATGCCCTTCGTCGAATGCATCCTAGTATTGAAACTAACCTCGCGCTGCTTTTTGAAAGCACAATGCTCGCTAAAGTCAAGTGAGATTGTATGCTCCCCATAGAGTAAATCACGTTTACTTAATATAGTTATTCTCTTTCACTCATGTGTCCAAACCACATATGTCACAACTTTGATTTATCAGAATCTAAAGAGGATGGTATATTTAAAAAACCAACAACGGTACTTCCCTGCAGAACTTAAAGATCATTCTTCTTGTTACCTTTCATCATAATCAAGGAGCCCTTCTATGTTTTCAAAACTCCACATTCACCGGTGTGCATGCATCCACTGGAATCTAAATTGCTCAATGAAACAGGGTTCTTTTTCAAAGCTGGGATGTGTTTAACATCTATTAAAGTTCTTACTACTTTGCCATGATATTTGATTCGCACCATACCAATACCCACAATCTTGCAAATTGCATTGTTGCCCATCAAAATTGAACCACCAGTGAATTTTTCATATGTATGGAACCAATCTCAATTTAGGCACATATGGTATGAACATGTCGATCTAAAATCCATTCATTGTTTACACTACAATCTAAAGACAAAATACTAAGAACATTGTCTATATTAACAAACTTATTATCCTTTACCAGACTAGCCGAATCAAAACTCTCCATCGACCTTTTCCCCGTAACCTTGAGCAAAGGACACTTGTTTTGATAGTGTTCGAACTTGTGACAATAGTAACATTCAACTTTTCTCTTGTTCTGGCCTGACCTAGATTTCAAACGCCCTTTACTATTACTATATCTATCCCGATGATTCGACCTTCCCCTACCAACTAAGCCATCAGATTTATCTACACTACTACTCTCATTCAACTTTGTACGCATCTCCATGAAATTCAACAAAGACTTCACATCCTCATGAGTTATGGATTCTCTTTCATACAACATATCATCAATATCATCAACATCACCTTATCCCAAACTAGTTGGAGTTGGTGGTCCATGAACCCGAAGCGAAAAGCTTAAAATATACTAAAAATAAAAGCAAAAATATGGATACCCAAAATAAATATAAATATAACTATAAATATAAATGATTAAACAGGGCACTCTGGAACATAGGAAATCCCCTTCTCTATAATGCAGATAGCTTTCCTCCACTCTGTCCTAAGATAGACCGTACGCCAATCTATTTCACACTCCATTAAATCTTATTTTACTACCTTCCCCCAAATAAGTTTCGGCCGACCTCGTCCTTTCTTTATATTGTGTTCTTGGTAACACACTTCTGTTCTTATCAGAGCATCTAGGGGTCTACGGAGAATATGTCCAAACCATCTCAACCTATGTTCTCTCATCTTCTCTGCCACCGGTGTTATTCTAACTTTTCGTCGAATATCGTCATTTCTTATTTTATCCATCTTTGTATGATCACATATCCACCTCAACATCCTCATTTCCGCTACCACAATTTTATGCTCGTTTTGCTTCTGTACTGGCCAACATTCAGCTCCGTATAGCATTGCAGGTCTTATTGCTGTTCTATAAAATTTTTCCTTTAACCTGAGAGGGATCTTGCGATCACACAAAAACCCTAATACACTGCGCCATTTCATCCAACCTACTTTGATTCTATGGCTAGCATTCTCATCAATCTCTTCACTCTTTTACAAAATTGATCCCAAATATCTGAAAGCATCTTTCTTAGATACCTCTTGTCCAAGCATATCCACGAATTCTTGATCATCTCCTCTTATCGTGGCGAACTCACACTTCATGTATTCCATCTTACTGTAACTTAACGTAAATCTTTTGGACTCTAACGTATTTCTCCATAATTCTAATTTAGCACTGACCTCAACCCTGGTTTCATCAATAAGCACAATATCATCTGCGAATAGCATACACCATGGCACCTCATCTTGTATATCTTTTGTTAGCTCATCCATCATTAGTGAAAAAAGATAAGGACTCAAAGTCGAACCTTGATGTAAACCCACTGTGAGAATTAACAAAATTCTCATACGAGCTCGGTAGTGAACATAACACAATTAGAGCATGGTCTTCATAATCTAACTTCAAATCTAATTTTTTTTATATCCATAATGATTTTATTAAATTCATCTAGATGTTCTTGAATAGGAGTATCTTCTTACATCTTTAGAGTGTAAAGACACTACTTCAAGAATAATCTCGTCGTAAGAGATTTTTTCATGCAAAGATTCTCTAGTTTTTGCCACAATCTTGAAGTCGTTTCTTCATTGCAACTTCACGAAGCACCTTGTCAAATAACGATAATTGGATGGTGCTGTGCGCCTTCTCTTCTATCCCCTCGATCTTTGCTGTAGTCATATCGTCGGGGTAATTCTCATCTAAGGCTCTTACCGAACCTTCCTAACGCAACAAAGTCTTCATCTTGATCTTCCATAGCTCGAAATTATTTTGGCCATCAAAGGGTGCCACTTCGAACTTGATAGATGCCATCTCGAACAAAAGATCGAAATTCCTTCATTTTGATACCATTTTGTTGCGAAAAATGCCAAGAGATGCGTGAATTCAAGCGTGAAATAGTGAATGATGAAAGAAAATAGAAAATGCATGAGACACGATATATATGGGAAACCTAAAACGGGAAAAACCATTGGAAGAGAGGGGTTTCACTATATTCAATAACGAGTAAGAGCGTACAATCAAAGATCAAAAGATTTAACAAAAAAAAGTGAAAAACAAAGGGTTTTAGGGCAGAATCGAAAAGCTCAGGGTAAAAGCGAAAGCAAGCGTTATAATATAATATGCAACATATTCTTTTATAGCTCCTTCTAAAAAAATCTAAAACAAAAGTGAATGGTCCAAAATAACCTTATCACTAATTTGAAAGTCAAAATATAACACTAAATGTATGTTGATTAAGTCAAGTACGATCACACGAATAAATGATAGTGTCCAGTTGATAAACTTAGTCAAGTACGATCACGCGAAAAAATGAATCATATGGAAAATATTTTCCTAAGAAAGGTTGCTCGCATTATTTATAAAACTAAATGAAATTGAGATATTTTTGTCACCCACAAAAATTTAGACATAAATTTTTGTTGATGACATTTCATTGATTGATTATTTCAAATGATATAAGAGATCATTGCTAGAAAAATAACTTTCAAATCTTTCATTTTTTGCAAATCAAATGTAGCCTCATTACCTACTTATGCGCTAATAAGAAATGAAGCATTATGTTCATAAGTATGAGTATGATGCGATATTAACAATATTTGTACACACAATTGAAAACAAACATAATAACATGATTCATATCTGACCGCATGATTTATGCAACATAAACTAGAATATTTTTGATGAAGCATAATGCTATAACTTTTTGTTTGCGTATTATTGATTTTGGAGTGTGTACTTTCGCATGGCTAGCAAAACCAACAGGATTGCAAGCAAGCAATACTTCGAAAGTCAAAAACCCTCTCACAACGAATACCTGAATAGAATCTTGGACGAAAAGTAAGTCATCAATTCACCCGTTTGTCGGCGCAATGAATAACGGGATCGACAGATGTCACTGTAAGTTTCACTTTTCAAAAGGATCATGAAAGATCCCTTGTTAAAATACTGCTGAGAAAAAATGCTTAATCTGCAGATTTTATTGTCCTTAATGTACCATGACAAACCAGCCATTTTAAGGCCACAAAAAAATAAATAATTAAATAATTAAAAATTATCGTGGGATCTTTATTTTTGAAAGATTTGTGACTCACAACATGTTGTTACTCTAGTAATCTAAAAACTGTTATACTAGCAAAACCCAATATTGTTTTACGAAGGAGGAACACTATTTTTTTTGGAAAAATAGACCACTATCTACGAACGTCCATTTACAAAGGGCTCTTGTTAACGAGTGTCCTTAGAATATTTATGAAATGCACATTTGTTTTAGAACGAGAGTCTTGTTAATAAGTATCCTAAGGACATAAGTTAAAACCACTTATAAATTTGTTAAAATAGGTATCGATATATTTGAAAATTCGAACCACGAATGTAGGTTACTTTCAATAGTAACTTCCAAATTCCTAGAGCATAACTAATGACTCTTAACAAGGGTCGCTTAACATAATTCATCTTTAAAAGTATCGATTAAGCACGACACGAGAGAGAGTCATAAAGAGAGAAGGGTGGGCAGTGCGATTAGAGATTAGAGAGGCAGCATTCCTCTTTCGAGTGCCTCCCGGCGACTCGAATGCGGATTCAGAAAAGTCTCCTGCAATTCATAGCTGCATTGATGATGTTGGTCCAGCGAAGTGAAGTTTCGAACGGGTCCCAAAGAACTGCATGCAGCTGGAGACAGGCCCTTTCTCGTCGGTCAAGGGATTTTTAAGACAAGCAGTTCTTACCTGGCCAACCAAACAAGCGAAGGAAGGAAACAATCTCACATGCTTAATGTTGGAATAATAAATTTCTTATCATCTATTCTTCTTCTTCTTGATTGGGCCAAGTGGCTTTAGCATCTAATCAAATATATTTCGAAAAACTAGGTGATGGAGAGAGAATTTATGATGAATTTGCTCATGATGTATGACGATCGGATTGGACATGATTGCTTGTTTAGATCCTCTCACATTTCAAACATCAGTGGGTGATTGTTTCGATTGCGTTTTCCCTTTGCAACCTTTACGGATAGCCAGAAGGGGACCGAAGCTTAGCTGGGACTTTGATTTTCGTTCTCCTATTTTGGCCAGCTTAAACAGTGTGGGGTATTTCAATTATGCTTCTGGAGACACTTTTGGCACCAAGGCTGTGTATGGTAACGTTTCTGTTCCCGGAATAACTTTTGGAACAGAAACACTTTTTTGTGTTTCTGTTCCCGACAACGATTTCTGAGAAGAGAAACGCGTTTGGTAACTATATAAAGTTTTTGTTCTTGAAACAAAAAGAACAGAAACGCGTTTGGTAACTGCATAAACTTTTTGTTCTCGAAACAAAAAAAAGAACAAAAACACATTTGTTAACTGCAAAAAAATTATGTTCCTAATTTTTCCATTTATTCTATTCCTAATTTTTTTAATATGGATAAAATCAACAATAAAAAAAAATGAAAGAGAAGACAAATTAGAATTGAGTAATGAGAACATGAAATATGTCTTCCATAGATAGGAAAAATTACAATTATAAGTCAAACATAAATGTTTCCAAGTAGATAAAAATATGATTACATAATTGAATGCAAATACTATTTGATAAACTGTAATTGAAAAGTGCATTTGGATACAACTTTGACGTAAATGTCGTTTGATAAAAAAAAAATACCTTTGTAAATGATTTGATTTCTCAGTTAATTTTTATTATTTAGTTTTTTTTATTTTTATTTAATTATTTTTAATTATTTGTATTTTCGAAAAAATTATTTTTTAATTTTTAATTTTAATTAATTAATTAAATTATTTTTATTATTTCTATTTTCATTTTTTTAATTTATTTATTTTTTATTTTTTTGAAAAAAAATTATCCTTTATTTTTAATCATTTTATTTTAAATTAATTTCTTTGATTATTATTTTTTATTTTATTTTTTTATTTTTATTATTTCGATTTTTAATCTTTTTTATTTTTATTTTTTTGAAAAAAATTATTTTTTTTATTTTAATTACTTTTTATTCTTTAATTATTTTTTATTTTTAATTACTTTCAAGAAAGTGTTCCCAATTGTTTCCAAAAAATGTTCCAAATGTGTTTCTAAAAAGTGTTCCGAGAACACAGAAGCAAGTTTTTTTTGTTTCTTATTTCTGCTCCAAAAGTGTTTCTGTTTCTTAAAAGTGTTCTCGAAACACTTTGGGAACACGTTTTTACCATATGCGTTTCTGTTCCCAAAGTGTTCTGGGAACACTTTGGGAACAGAAACACTTTTTCTGGAGCGTTACCATACGCAGCCCAAATGTCGCAGCAAGCCTGTCACACTCCAAATATTCCCCCAAAGCATCCTGCCTTAGATTTGAGGTCACGAGCTCTTATTTGAGGTTGTATAACCTCAAAGACGGTGGTAGCGGTGACTTATATTGTATTGAGACGTAGTTCATACTCTACATCGACAAAAAGATCTGAGGGTCCGGCGAGCCACCCCAGCAGGTGTGGGATCAACGTCTTCTAGACACTAGATGACTTTTATAGTTTGAACTTGTATTTTATTGGTAGTTTGGATTTGCACCGATGAATAACTTTTGCTATATATAATCTCTTGCTCTTGTAATTGAGAGGTGAGAGATGCTATTCATTGTAAAATTCTCTATTGGATGTAGCTCAGTTTAAGAATGAATTGGGATAAACTTTATCTCTATTTCTCTTTCTCGTATTTGCTCTCTATTTCATTGTATTTGGGCGTCTAATCATAATATCGGAGGTCGATCGACTAGAGTGAGCAATCATCGAATGTGTTGGTGGAGAGTAGAAATCGGCGACAAAGTTGAGCTAGGACGGTTATGTAGCAACGATGGGGAGTTTTGACAGTAGTTGAAAACCCTGTCAGTGACTAAATAGAGAGAAAGGACTTGCGAGCTAGGCACGGGAGTGGCGCAAATGGAACCGGGTGTAGGGTTATGGAGGCGGCGTTGAGCACGCGTTTGGCGGCGGCACCAGGTGTGTCCAAAGGCGGCGCCAATCTTGCCTAGTAGTGGAGATTGATGTGCTTAATTGCATGATTTGAAAGTTTATGGCTTGACTTCATGCATAAGTTCTATAATTTTTTATGCACTATCTCTTTCCCCTTATTCAATTATGTTGACATTTTTTGTTTCACGTGTAAGACCCGACTTACATGGAATAGAAATTGCTAGAGAATGCGAGGTAGGTACATTGCTCATGCATCTTTTAAACGTAGTGAAAATTTTCCAAAAAAGTTCTGAACTTATTAGACTTTTGTCAATTCAATCTTAAACATTTTTACGTGTTGCCAATTGAGTGAATCTGGCCAATTTTGGCCGAAAATCGCTTGCGTGGATGTTGGTTATTTTGTGTGGCATGACCTATGTTGATGAGGAGATTTTTTTATAATACCTTCTTTTTTTAAAAATTTTATTTCTTAATTAATTTATTTTCCTCTCTTTGTTTCACTTTTACTGCTGTGGTCGATGAGGTTGTTGGCCACAAGCTAGGGCTAGCGGCTCTTGTCCAGATCCAAACTAGGGGCGATACCCTGGTGAGGGCATCATTGCCCTCGCCGCATGGCTGGTAGTGGTTGTGTCAGGTTAGACAGCCAGCGTTCACGTAAGTAATTTTCGGCCAAATTGGACAAATGGATTCAATTGGCAAAACGTGAGAAGATGTAGGACTCAATCAATACAATTTAAAGATTTTGGATTAAATTGGCAAGCAATGAGCTAGCTTTAAGATTTTTTGGATAGTTTTCCTTATAACGCGTCATCATCATGTGAGCCCGTGATCACCGCTTCTTTTAAG
The DNA here is from genome assembly GCA_019149425.1 of Psidium friedrichsthalianum. NCBI lineage: Eukaryota > Viridiplantae > Streptophyta > Magnoliopsida > Myrtales > Myrtaceae > Psidium > Psidium friedrichsthalianum. The sequence goes on from JAGVVM010001634.1 coordinate 44,045, forward strand.
CACAAGATTCGCTCATCCAGTGAAACGTTCTTGGAATCATGGGCCATTAAGAAAGCAAGATGGGATTGACAAATGAAAGAACTCAATGAAAAGGGGCTCCGCGTGAGCCCATGGCAACAGAGATTTCGTGGGGAAAAAAGGAAGACAAATATTGAGAGTCACATAGCACGTAAATAAATCAAAATGCAACAAGACAATAGTTCAGGTAAAGCAATAGTCCTCGATTGGTCTTGTAAGTTGTAACTTACATTGCTTACGCAATTGAACCATCAAATGTTTAAGCTTCTAAGTAGAGAATGACCCGCATATAGGGTCAAGTCAAAATCTAGTAGTCAAGCGATCTAAGATAGTGTTATTGTTATCCTTTTTTGCTTAAGGTCAAGTGGTGTCCAAGCCAACTTTCACATACCTCGACTATTTCTTCCCTAATGATTTTAAGAATGCATTCTCTCAGATTGGTCTTGTGCATTTTAAGTTTGTTCTGAGAGTGTTTTAAATAGATTTGAACTCAAGATCACAAGGAGATGGACAAGTTCACTTGCCATCTAGGTCAATAGATGTTCGATAATATTTTAGCATATTCTCTCATGTGGAAACTGGATTGAAACCATAGTGAATGCATGTGCAATTGAAGAAAGACAAGCCATGCATACGTGAAATAAAACTTAGGCACAAAGGATGTGGATGTTTGGCTACGATAAACTTAAAATATTTGGTAGAATGAGATCAAATGTATAGAGGGCGGAATGAAAAAAATCCAATGTGAAAACAAGAATATGACAAAGACAATCAACAAGTAGTCTCAAACTCCATATGTAAATTGTCTTTTCAGTACGTAGACTTTGAATCTGTTGGAAAACATCCCTAAATGGACCTTGTAACAAAAGGTATTTGAGTATTCAATAAAATTTGATTAAGTGCTATGTTATATTAAGAGAAAATGTAAATAGTCTCCAAATTTGGCCTAACATGCAATCTAATTCTTGGACTTTTATTCAATTTAGTCCTCAACTTTCCATAGGAAAAGTACAAAATTTCATAATCAACCTATGTTCGGATTTTAGGATATTTCTATTTTAATCCATTTCCTTAACCAACATGAAATATGCCTATCTTTTTATTAACTTCTTTACATAATTTTGTCTTTATAAATATGGCAATAGTACCAGTTAGGCGTACTTTAGCTTATGATCTTTATAATAGTAAATGTAGATACTCATTTAAAGTTGTATTGGATTGCTATTCCTACTATTAGTATATCCTAATTTACAGATTCCAAATTTAATTAGAAAAAAAACTTGAAAATTTTATCCGTTGACCAAATTAGGAACAATATCTAGATTAATATAAGTGTGAATCCTATATTACCCTTAATGACTTAAAATAAGTCTTAAATGGAACTATAGTACTAGTATAAAGAATTAAAAAGGTAATAAAAATAGCATTTTTTTGGTTGATTTAGTAAAATGTATTGAAATGAAAGGATAGTCTATAATATAGGTAATCGTGTAATCATGAAACTTCTGAATAGTATAAAAAAAAGTAATTTGACTATCTTATGAAAAGTTGATGAATTATACTTGAACAAATTGAAATTTTGGGGACTGGTTGCAGTTTTTGAAAGTCTTAGGACTCTATTGTACATTTGTGACAAGTTTTAGGATTTACTTGCAATTTTTAAAAGTTTTAGAGCTCAATTGCACTTTTCAACAAATTTTAAGACTTAATCGCATTTTTTTCTGCATGTTTATTGCTCAATTGCACTTTTGTGACAATTGTTAGGACTTTCAACGCACATATTCCTTTCATTTAAAGATTGATTGTAAAAACAGAAGACACAACTCATAGAATCGTAAAAATAGAAGACTCACTCATATCATAAAACATGGATATCCAAGTATAATTTGGCAAAAACTCACACACTAATTCCCTATAGGGAATGATCCATGTGGATGGCCACAAAACATACCTTATATGGAAGATAATCCCGACTGACCAAATTGATTGAAGGTTTTACATGTGATTGCCAAGGAATTTCAAAGAGAGTTTTTACCAGTAGACAAAAGACTAATAGATTCAAGCTGAACGTTTGAATTTGGAGGAAATAAAAAGATTGAATGATGAGAGCAGAACACTGTCAGTCGACAAGTGCTTTGAACCAAGAAACTGAAGCAATTAGAATTCTTAAGTCTTATCTCCACATTGCTGCTTCGTAGTAGATGAAGAACTTATCCAAAGAGTTAACAAGAGTATCAAACATTTCGAAACACTTGGGGGGTGTAGTTTATAAATTAAGGAGTGAGTCTATTGTGTTGTGTGGACAAGGTGCAAGAACAACAATTGGAGGGTTACAATAATTTTAGATCGCAGGACAGTTGTGGAAGAAGTAGATCGCTGCGAGGCAGAAGTTTCCGTACACGTAACGCGGCGGCAATTGCATTCTCAACTAAACTAGTGGATCTCGGCTTGTTGGGCTGTTAGAATTAGAAGAGAGGACTAGGAAAATTTATACCGAACCTCTATAAATCTCACTCGTGATTTCTATTTCTCTAAACTCCTAACTTCCGGGGCTTATATTGTTAGTCACTTGCACCTAGAAGCAAAGTCTTTTCGAAGAGATCAGCTATATCCAAATAAGCTTTAGTTTACTCAAAAAACCTACTCGCCTCCTCAATTGTTTATTTTGGACCAACGAGATTTAGCTAAGAATTACTCAATAACTCACAAAGAATTTGCTCAACGACAATGCAGATAAGACTAATGAACATTTGCTCATGGGACAGGACATTGGTATCCATGCGGAGTAAGCATCAGGAAATTGTCAAAAAAATCCTAAATTTATTGAACTTTTGCCAATTTAGTCATAAATTTTTTAATTTTGCCTATATGGCCAATTTTGGATAGAAATCGTTGATGTGGACGTCTTCCATTCTACGTTGTACGGTCGGCTCTGATATAAATAAATGTTTCAAATTTATTATTAATTTTCCTTTTTTTCCTTCTTTTTTTTCACTACCTTTTCTTTTTCCCTCTATGGCCACTGTCGTGCCTTGTCGATGGCTAGCAGAGGCAGCCAGCCTTCGGTGAGGGCTGCCCAAAGCCGCTCAGGCAAGGATCGCCCTTTTTGGTTGGTGGGCGGGCGAGGGTTGCCCTTTGCCTGAGGCCAATGGTAGCTGTTGGAGGGAAAATGGAAAAAGTAAAAAAAAATAAAAGGGAAAAATTAAGGAAGGAAAACACGAAAAAAGAAAATAAAAATTAATGAAAATTTGAAAAAAATATTAAAAATTATCCACGTCAACGTCTGTCATGCAACGTACGACAAACAATGTCCACGTCAATGATTTCGATTAAAATTGATCGAATGAATTTAATTGGTGAAACGTGAAAAAAAAATTTATCACGTTTCACCAATTAAATTCATTCGATCAATTTTAATCGAAAATCATTGACGTGGACATTGTTTGTCGTACGTTGCATGACAGACGTTGACGTGGATAATTTTTAATATTTTTTTCAAAATTTTCATTAATTTTTATTTTCTTTTTTCGTGTTTTCCTTCTTAATTTTTCCCTTTTATTTTTTTTACTTTTCCATTTTCCCTCCAACAGCTACCATTGGCCTCAGGCAAAGGGCAACCCTCGCCGCCACCAACCAAAAAGGGCGATCTTGCCTGAGCGGCTTTGGGCAGCCCTCACCGAAGGCTGGCTGCCTCTGCTAGCCATCGACAAGGCACGACAGTGGCCAATAGAGGGAAAAAGAAAAAGGTAGTGAAAAAAAAGAAGGAAAAAAAGGAAAATTAATAATAAATTTGAAACATTTATTTATATCAGAGCCGACCGTACAACGTAGAATGGAAGACGTCCACATCAACGATTTCTATCCAAAATTGGCCATATAGGCAAAATTAAAAAATTTATGACTAAATTGGCAAAAGTTCAATAAATTTAGGATTTTTTTGACAAATTTCCTGATGCTTACTCCGCATGGATACCAATGTCCTGTCCCATGAGCAAATGTTCATTAGTCTTATCTGCATTGTCGTTGAGCAAATTCTTTGTGAGTTATTGAGTAATTCTTAGCTAAATCTCGTTGGTCCAAAATAAACAATTGAGGAGGCGAGTAGGTTTTTGAGTAAACTAAAGCTTATTTGGATATAGCTGATCTCTTCGAAAAGACTTTGCTTCTAGGTGCAAGTGACTAACAATATAAGCCCCGGAAGTTAAGGAGTTTAGAGAAATAGAAATCACGAGTGAGATTTATAGAGGTTCGGTATAAATTTTCCTAGTCCTCTCTTCTAATTCTAACAGCCCAAACAAGCCGAGATCCACTAGTTTAGTTGAGAATGCAATTGCCGCCGCGTACGTGTACGGAAACTTCTGCCTCGCAGCGATCTACTTCTTCCACAACTGTCCTGCGATCTAAAATTATTGTAACCCTCCAATTGTTGTTCTTGCACCTTGTCCACACAACACAATAGACTCACTCCTTAATTATAAACTACACCCCCCAAGTGTTTCGAAATGTTTGATACTCTTGTTAACTCTTTGGATAAGTTCTTCATCTACTACGAAGCAGCAATGTGGAGATAAGACTTAAGAATTCTAATTGCTTCAGTTTCTTGGTTCAAAGCACTTGTCGACTGACAGTGTTCTGCTCTCATCATTCAATCTTTTTATTTCCTCCAAATTCAAACGTTCAGCTTGAATCTATTAGTCTTTTGTCTACTGGTAAAAACTCTCTTTGAAATTCCTTGGCAATCACATGTAAAACCTTCAATCAATTTGGTCAGTCGGGATTATCTTCCATATAAGGTATGTTTTGTGGCCATCCACATGGATCATTCCCTATAGGGAATTAGTGTGTGAGTTTTTGCCAAATTATACTTGGATATCCATGTTTTATGATATGAGTGAGTCTTCTATTTTTACGATTCTATGAGTTGTGTCTTCTGTTTTTACAATCAATCTTTAAATGAAAGGAATATGTGCGTTGAAAGTCCTAACAATTGTCACAAAAGTGCAATTGAGCAATAAAACATGCAGAAAAAAATGCGATTAAGTCTTAAAATTTGTTGAAAAGTGCAATTGAGCTCTAAAAACTTTTAAAAATTGCAAGTAAATCCTAAAACTTGTCACAAATGTACAATAGAGTCCTAAGACTTTCAAAAACTGCAACCAAGTCCCCAAAATTTCAATTTGTTCAAGTATAATTCATCAACTTTTCATAAGATAGTCAAATTACTTTTTTTATACTATTCAGAAGTTTCATGATTACACGATTACCTATATTATAGACTATCCTTTCATTTCAATACATTTTACTAAATCAACCAAAAAAAATGCTATTTTTATTACCTTTTTAATTCTTTATAACTAGTACTATAGTTCCATTTAAGACTTATTTTAAGTCATTAAGGGTAATATAGGATTCACACTTATATTAATCTAGATATTGTTCCTAATTTGGTCAACGGATAAAATTTTCAAGTTTTTTTTTCTAATTAAATTTGGAATCTGTAAATTAGGATATACTAATAGTAGGAATAGCAATCCAATACAACTTTAAATGAGTATCTACATTTACTATTATAAAGATCATAAGCTAAAGTACGCCTAACTGGTACTATTGCCATATTTATAAAGACAAAATTATGTAAAGAAGTTAATAAAAAGATAGGCATATTTCATGTTGGTTAAGGAAATGGATTAAAATAAGAAATATCCTAAAATCCGAACAATAGGTTGATTATGAAAATTTTGTACTTTTCCTATGGAAAGTTGAGGGACTAAATTGAATAAAAGTCCAAGAATTAGATTGCATGTTAGGCCAAATTTGGAGACTATTTACATTTTCTCTTAATATAACATAGCACTTAATCAAATTTTATTGAATACTCAAATACCTTTTGTTACAAGGTCCATTTAGGGATGTTTTCCAACAGATTCAAAGTCTACGTACTGAAAAGACAATTTACATATGGAGTTTGAGACTACTTGTTGATTGTCTTTGTCATATTCTTGTTTTCACATTGGATTTTTTTCATTCCGCCCTCTATACATTTGATCTCATTCTACCAAATATTTTAAGTTTATCGTAGCCAAACATCCACATCCTTTGTGCCTAAGTTTTATTTCACGTATGCATGGCTTGTCTTTCTTCAATTGCACATGCATTCACTATGGTTTCAATCCAGTTTCCACATGAGAGAATATGCTAAAATATTATCGAACATCTATTGACCTAGATGGCAAGTGAACTTGTCCATCTCCTTGTGATCTTGAGTTCAAATCTATTTAAAACACTCTCAGAACAAACTTAAAATGCACAAGACCAATCTGAGAGAATGCATTCTTAAAATCATTAGGGAAGAAATAGTCGAGGTATGTGAAAGTTGGCTTGGACACCACTTGACCTTAAGCAAAAAAGGATAACAATAACACTATCTTAGATCGCTTGACTACTAGATTTTGACTTGACCCTATATGCGGGTCATTCTCTACTTAGAAGCTTAAACATTTGATGGTTCAATTGCGTAAGCAATGTAAGTTACAACTTACAAGACCAAATCGAGGACTATTGCTTTACCTGAACTATTGTCTTGTTGCATTTTGATTTATTTACGTGCTATGTGACTCTCAATATTTGTCTTCCTTTTTTCCCACGAAATCTCTGTTGCCATGGGCTCACGCGGAGCCCCTTTTCATTGAGTTCTTTCATTTGTCAATCCCATCTTGCTTTCTTAATGGCCCATGATTCCAAGAACGTTTCACTGGATGAGCGAATCTTGTGCTTAAAAGAAGCGGTGATCACGGGCTCACATGATGATGACGCGTTATAAGGAAAACTATCCAAAAAATCTTAAAGCTAGCTCATTGCTTGCCAATTTAATCCAAAATCTTTAAATTGTATTGATTGAGTCCTACATCTTCTCACGTTTTGCCAATTGAATCCATTTGTCCAATTTTGGCCGAAAATTACTTACGTGAACGCTGGCTGTCTAACCTGACACAACCACTACCAGCCATGCGGCGAGGGCAATGATGCCCTCACCAGGGTATCGCCCCTAGTTTGGATCTGGACAAGAGCCGCTAGCCCTAGCTTGTGGCCAACAACCTCATCGACCACAGCAGTAAAAGTGAAACAAAGAGAGGAAAATAAATTAATTAAGAAATAAAATTTTTAAAAAAAGAAGGTATTATAAAAAAATCTCCTCATCAACATAGGTCATGCCACACAAATAACCAACATCCACGCAAGCGATTTTCGGCCAAAATTGGCCAGATTCACTCAATTGGCAACACGTAAAAATGTTTAAGATTGAATTGACAAAAGTCTAATAAGTTCAGAACTTTTTTGGAAAATTTTCACTACGTTTAAAAGATGCATGAGCAATGTACCTACCTCGCATTCTCTAGCAATTTCTATTCCATGTAAGTCGGGTCTTACACGTGAAACAAAAAATGTCAACATAATTGAATAAGGGGAAAGAGATAGTGCATAAAAAATTATAGAACTTATGCATGAAGTCAAGCCATAAACTTTCAAATCATGCAATTAAGCACATCAATCTCCACTACTAGGCAAGATTGGCGCCGCCTTTGGACACACCTGGTGCCGCCGCCAAACGCGTGCTCAACGCCGCCTCCATAACCCTACACCCGGTTCCATTTGCGCCACTCCCGTGCCTAGCTCGCAAGTCCTTTCTCTCTATTTAGTCACTGACAGGGTTTTCAACTACTGTCAAAACTCCCCATCGTTGCTACATAACCGTCCTAGCTCAACTTTGTCGCCGATTTCTACTCTCCACCAACACATTCGATGATTGCTCACTCTAGTCGATCGACCTCCGATATTATGATTAGACGCCCAAATACAATGAAATAGAGAGCAAATACGAGAAAGAGAAATAGAGATAAAGTTTATCCCAATTCATTCTTAAACTGAGCTACATCCAATAGAGAATTTTACAATGAATAGCATCTCTCACCTCTCAATTACAAGAGCAAGAGATTATATATAGCAAAAGTTATTCATCGGTGCAAATCCAAACTACCAATAAAATACAAGTTCAAACTATAAAAGTCATCTAGTGTCTAGAAGACGTTGATCCCACACCTGCTGGGGTGGCTCGCCGGACCCTCAGATCTTTTTGTCGATGTAGAGTATGAACTACGTCTCAATACAATATAAGTCACCGCTACCACCGTCTTTGAGGTTATACAACCTCAAATAAGAGCTCGTGACCTCAAATCTAAGGCAGGATGCTTTGGGGGAATATTTGGAGTGTGACAGGCTTGCTGCGACATTTGGGCTGCGTATGGTAACGCTCCAGAAAAAGTGTTTCTGTTCCCAAAGTGTTCCCAGAACACTTTGGGAACAGAAACGCATATGGTAAAAACGTGTTCCCAAAGTGTTTCGAGAACACTTTTAAGAAACAGAAACACTTTTGGAGCAGAAATAAGAAACAAAAAAAACTTGCTTCTGTGTTCTCGGAACACTTTTTAGAAACACATTTGGAACATTTTTTGGAAACAATTGGGAACACTTTCTTGAAAGTAATTAAAAATAAAAAATAATTAAAGAATAAAAAGTAATTAAAATAAAAAAAATAATTTTTTTCAAAAAAATAAAAATAAAAAAGATTAAAAATCGAAATAATAAAAATAAAAAAATAAAATAAAAAATAATAATCAAAGAAATTAATTTAAAATAAAATGATTAAAAATAAAGGATAATTTTTTTCAAAAAAATAAAAAATAAATAAATTAAAAAAATGAAAATAGAAATAATAAAAATAATTTAATTAATTAATTAAAATTAAAAATTAAAAAATAATTTTTTCGAAAATACAAATAATTAAAAATAATTAAATAAAAATAAAAAAAACTAAATAATAAAAATTAACTGAGAAATCAAATCATTTACAAAGGTATTTTTTTTTTATCAAACGACATTTACGTCAAAGTTGTATCCAAATGCACTTTTCAATTACAGTTTATCAAATAGTATTTGCATTCAATTATGTAATCATATTTTTATCTACTTGGAAACATTTATGTTTGACTTATAATTGTAATTTTTCCTATCTATGGAAGACATATTTCATGTTCTCATTACTCAATTCTAATTTGTCTTCTCTTTCATTTTTTTTTATTGTTGATTTTATCCATATTAAAAAAATTAGGAATAGAATAAATGGAAAAATTAGGAACATAATTTTTTGCAGTTAACAAATGTGTTTTTGTTCTTTTTTTGTTTCGAGAACAAAAAGTTTATGCAGTTACCAAACGCGTTTCTGTTCTTTTTTGTTTCAAGAACAAAAACTTTATATAGTTACCAAACGCGTTTCTCTTCTCAGAAATCGTTGTCGGGAACAGAAACACAAAAAAGTGTTTCTGTTCCAAAAGTTATTCCGGGAACAGAAACGTTACCATACACAGCCTTGGTGCCAAAAGTGTCTCCAGAAGCATAATTGAAATACCCCACACTGTTTAAGCTGGCCAAAATAGGAGAACGAAAATCAAAGTCCCAGCTAAGCTTCGGTCCCCTTCTGGCTATCCGTAAAGGTTGCAAAGGGAAAACGCAATCGAAACAATCACCCCACTGATGTTTGAAATGTGAGAGGATCTAAACAAGCAATCATGTCCAATCCGATCGTCATACATCATGAGCAAATTCATCATAAATTCTCTCTCCATCACCTAGTTTTTCGAAATATATTTGATTAGATGCTAAAGCCACTTGGCCCAATCAAGAAGAAGAAGAATAGATGATAAGAAATTTATTATTCCAACATTAAGCATGTGAGATTGTTTCCTTCCTTCGCTTGTTTGGTTGGCCAGGTAAGAACTGCTTGTCTTAAAAATCCCTTGACCGACGAGAAAGGGCCTGTCTCCAGCTGCATGCAGTTCTTTGGGACCCGTTCGAAACTTCACTTCGCTGGACCAACATCATCAATGCAGCTATGAATTGCAGGAGACTTTTCTGAATCCGCATTCGAGTCGCCGGGAGGCACTCGAAAGAGGAATGCTGCCTCTCTAATCTCTAATCGCACTGCCCACCCTTCTCTCTTCATGACTCTCTCTCGTGTCGTGCTTAATCGATACTTTTAAAGATGAATTATGTTAAGCGACCCTTGTTAGGAGTCATTAGTTATGCTCTAGGAATTTGGAAGTTACTATTGAAAGTAACCTACATTCGTGGTTCGAATTTTCAAATATATCGATACCTATTTTAACAAATTTATAAGTGGTTTTAACTTATGTCCTTAGGATACTTATTAACAAGACTCTCGTTCTAAAACAAATGTGCATTTCATAAATATTCTAAGGACAGTCGTTAACAAGAGCCCTTTGTAAATGGACGTTCGTAGATAGTGGTCTATTTTTCCAAAAAAAATAGTGTTCCTCCTTCGTAAAACAATATTGGGTTTTGCTAGTATAACATTTTTTAGATTACTAGAGTAACAACATGTTGTGAGTCACAAATCTTTCAAAAATAAAGATCCCACGATAATTTTTAATTATTTAATTATTTATTTTTTGCGGCCTTAAAATGGCTGGTTTGTCATGGTACATTAAGGACAATAAAATCTGCAGATTAAGCATTTTTTCTCAGCAGTATTTTAACAAGGGATCTTTCATGATCCCTTTGAAAAGTGAAACTTACAGTGACATCTGTCGATCCCGTTATTCATTGCGCCGACAAACGGGGTGAATTGATG
>JAGVVM010001635.1:0-60448 GCA_019149425.1 Psidium friedrichsthalianum
CCAAACTTTGACAATCTCCATCAGGAATCTGCATCTATTCTCCATTGATCCTCCAAATTCGTCTGTTCTATCATTGATCGAGTCCTTTAAGAATTGATCAATGAGGTAGCCATGTGCTCCATGAATCTCAACACCATCAAAACCTAAAGTCGGAATCGATTTGATTATTAATACTTATGCGCAAATTAAACTCTTTGGCAACCATTGTGGTATGGTCATAGTTCATAGACTAACCTGCTCGGATGGCATTTGCAGCTGCTCGGCGATATTGCTCGATGACCTGCCATACTTCATGTGTTTGGAGGGCTCTTGGCTTGTGAGGAACATCGAGAGTCCTATCGGGCATGATAATTTTACATTTATCGGAGATAGATCGATTTGTTGATGAAATTGGCGCGCCTCCACCGGGTTGATATACTAAACAATCGGCATATAAATATTGTCATAAACAAGTATTGATAGTGAAACTTAATGAGCTAACATTGCCTAATTAGGAAAACGGTATAACATCAAACAAAAAGGGAAATTGTCTAATCTAGTTTGTTCAAGTTGTGGTTATGTTCTTTAGGAGTTATAGAGAATATACTGTGGCGTCAATTTGAAAAGAAAAGAACAACTTTTATACCACGATTGGTGGCACGACCGACGTGCCAAAGTTGACAGAAAATGATGCCACCTTTGGAATGAACAGCATTCACCACCTTCTTCCAAGCTTCGACTTGCTCCTCAGTGTAAATCCCAGGAGTACCTGGAAACCTGGTTTAACGACATTATATTTCTCAAAGTTAATGATCCTCCTATGATCCAAAACGAAGTTCATTATACTTGTTCTCAAGCAATGAATAGGGATCTAAACAGTTTGCTGTGCTCAGATGAACCCCGGTATATACAGAAGACAACTCAATCTTGGGATAAGAGGGCATACCCGGCGGCAGTGTTAGAGATGAGGGTGCCTTCAGTGATGAGAAAACCACCCTTGGTCGATCTTTGCGCATAGTACTCCGCATGCGCCGGCAGCGTAATCTCATTGATCGCTCTGCATCTTGTCAGGGGCGCTAGCACTACCCTGTGAGAGAGATTGAACTTGCCCATCTGGCATGGAGTGAAGAGGTTCACGGCCATTTCGTGCGTACCTTTGTATTCTTTGAGGATGAACAACAAAGTTCAAGGATGGTGTGATTTGTGGCTTTGTGCTATATTGCTGTTGCGACCTTAAAAAAAAAAAAAAGCATTTCCTTAAGGTAATGGATTATTAGGTTCATCAAATTGCTAACCTAATACAGACTCTCCCAAATCCTATCAAATCGTAACTTTGACTTTGAATTTAATATTCAGATGATTTAAAGTTTGAAGTCACCACTAATTATTCTTGGTAGATTGATTAGAAACCTAAATAAGGTATTGAGAGAAATACCTCACTTCTACGAATCAGAGATTGGGAGATTCAGGGACTTAATTACACTAATTAATTAAAAACGAATGCCCTATCAGTACCTTGAATTTCGTGAAAAATCCTAAGTCGGCAATCCAAGCTTGATTTACTTTTACACTCAAATAAGGTGTTCTTTTTTGTGTTTTCACTTTTTTAAAGTGCATGCATGAATGATAGAAATGCAATGAGATGAATCAATAATAAAGATGCAATGCAAGACAATGAGCAACTTGAAAACAATTATGCATTCGATTAGACTAAACATAAAAAAGACATGGCAAATAAAATGCAACATGGACGTGCAACATATGAAACACGTGAAAAATATGCATGATGTATGCAAAAATAATGATTTTAAAAGTATGGAAGACAATGCATAAGTCATACACGAAGACTATGAATATGAAAACATATTATATGCGAACATGACATATTAAAACATGCGAATATGTGACACAGGATTATGACAAGGATATGCAAATATGGATATGCAAACATGGTTATGCAAACATGGATACGCAAATAATACGAAGATGACATGACATATGTGAGCATGCAAAGATGACATTAGATATGTGTGCATGCAAAGATGACATGAGATATGCAGGCATACAAAGATGACATGAGATATGCTGGCATGCAAAGATGGCATTTGATATGCAAACATAACATATGCAATGTGATATGCAAAATATGGATATGCATGATATATAAGCATAATTTTTTTGGTATTTTTTTTAGAATTTTTTAACTTTCAAGATATGCACGCACAATTCCTAACCTCGATTTTCGCTCCAAATTTCCAATGAGGTAAGCTTTCTAAGAAGCTTATCTTTCCTAAAATCTCAATTAGACATGGTTTCTTAGAAATCATATCTTACTAAAATTTTCGGGGTTTTTAGGATGGAATTCAAACAAGATATGGTAATGATCCAAGACAAATATGATAATCTAAAGCAAGTCAATGAATACCAAGCAAAACATGACAATCATGATGGTGATCCACAGATATTGTCTTGAATTTTTTTGAAAAATTTCCACTTCCTTAAACCCAAAAATTGATTTGAAAAGATAATGAATTAGATCTCAACGGTTATAGATCGAATTGGCTAACTTCCCCTTTTCATTGATCCAAAAAAATCATATCCAAATGGCCACGAATAGAACATGTTTGGGTTTGGGTTTAGGATTTTTAATTCAGAAAAATTGTGCCAAATTTGGCCATGAAAGTTAAGCACCCAAAAAAACCAGATTTTTTGTTCATCAAAAACTTCAATTTTAGTTTTTCTTACTAAAACATAAACTAGAATTAATCACAAAAACATTGCCAATTTTTTATATGCTTAGATGTAAACCGTTTTAAAAAACTCCAGGTTGGGCCCATAAGGTGGCATACACGACTGTATTGAAGGGGAATACGTTACAACCAACATATCAAAAAGTTCAATTTTAATGATTGATAAAGCTCGCCCTTTTTTCCTCAAGAAGTTTGGATTTTTTTGTTTTTGATTGCAGATCGTATATGTTCATTGAATCATCAAAAACATATATGTAAGTTTCCAATCAAACAAGCATTAAATTACAATCAAAAGTCTAGGAAATTACCTCTTCTTGCTCCAAAAATTCTGAACGCGTGCAAGCTGTGAATTCACTCAAAGACAGCTCCTTTGGACTTGATATTGCAGCGAAAACAAACTCTGAACAGCAGCCAATTTACTCCCTAAACAGCCTTGAACTTGATATTTGGACAGCGGGAACTTGAGGTGCCAAACAGTGAGGATAATCTGCACAAATCGTGGCTGTTCTAGGCACCAAACAAGAGGAATTTCAGTCCTCGAACGAAGTAGGTACTAAACAGCAGCCTTTTTTGTGTTGGCAGCAGTAATCGTGATGCCGAATGGGAGCACTAGTGACTGCTTGAGGGGGGAAGCTGCACGTAAGAGATGGAAGCGCCAAAGAGGAGCTCTCGACCCTTCAACTTTCTTTCTCTAAGATTTCTGAAAAATATTTGCCGACGAAGACCAGAGGGAGAGAGATCGCGTCTTCAACTTTGTGGCCCTCTAATATGCCGTGTATTTAATGGTGAATGGCCTCCCCCTAACCTTAAGGTAGATTCTAATGACTGTAGGATTACTCTCCAAGTGTAGGATTAGCTTTCAACTGCAGAATCCAAATTCTGATTTTTAAAGAGTCCCATCTTCTTAAAATTTTTAAAATTCAAATTTTCCAAAAGTCTTAATGGACTAAACTCTTGATTTTTAGCCAAGGAGAGGATATTATGGGCCAGACAAAATTTCCTATATATAGATGAGCTTATCACACATTTTCGGGTTAGAATCGGGTTTAAATAATTAAATGGATAATCAATCAAAAGCCTTAACATTTAATTGAGCAAGAATGGGCTTAAACAAGTCCAAAAACTCTTAATTTTTAGCACACCCATTGCTAGCCTTAGCCGAATTTCTCAAGTAGCCTTGGGTCCGTTGCTCATTAATTTAAGCTCAACTTTTTGCCGTTGATGCAAAATGCAATGCATGAGGAAATATTTTTGGTAAGATTTAATTCTCATTTTTTTGCAATATATAAATAAAAAATAAAATCAAAATTTATGTGCCGACAATTGCTAAACAGTATTTATAATTTGTTGTTGCCATTTGAACATTGCAGCAAAAACTGGGAAGATTCAGCTTTGGCATGCCGAGGTCTGATTTTCATAGGACTTTTAGCTCTAAGTCGTCGCACGTTGGGAAGGTCGAATTGCAATTTACCTTTCTTAAACCCTTTTTTTTTTAAGAAAAAAAGTGTGTTAAAGACTTTTTTTTTTTTCGGTCAAAGTGTTAAGACGTTAAAAGAGTGAACGTGTGGTTCTGACGCTTCGTCATCTTCTTTCTTTTTGCCCAACGTGGTTCTTTTGTTGGCCGCTCAAAATTTCATCACCTTCGAAGTCGATGGGCGGCTGGTTCCCTCAACGTCTTTGACTTTGCCTTCTTGGGTGAGAAAAACTCTGATTGGCTTCTACTTTGCGGGATCAAATTGACCTGCCATGTGACTGTTTGATTTACGCACGAGGAGGACAAAAATTGTTGGGTGTAGGAAATCTCAAGGGGGGATAATAGTGTCGACATGCAGCTTCACCTTCGCTCGAGTTGGGCCTTTCGAGCCCTGAGAATCGCGAAAGTGGCGAGGACAGGTCCACAGAGAGCCCGGATAAATCCGCGCTTTCATCTATTGCAGCCTTATTTGGGACCCCGTTTGGTTCGGCATTGAAAATGGACTTTGGAGCTCTAAAGTCCTTTGGGACAAATACAAAGGACGTTGATTCATTTTTTACTCAACCGTAAGGAAATGCAAGTGCATATCCAAAGGTCTTTGAAGGCCTTTATCCCAAAGGAGGTTTGGAGGTCGTTTGACATGCTGCATTTTCAAAATGCAATAATAAATTTTCTTCCAACTTTGCCCTTGCTCAACTATCGAAATTCCAAAAAATGTCACCACTCTGTATATGCGACTGTCATGTAGGCGAGCCAGATCGCCTAAGATCGGGTGACCTGGATTAAGGCTGTCGGCGGCGAGATTTAGTCTCTTTAAGAAAAAAGCAAAAATGCTTTCCAAAAGTGTAATTTTGTCAAACACTATTTGAACTAATTCATGCACTTTAAAATTATAATTTACCAAACACTATTTGTAATTCAAAAAAAAAAAAAACCCTTCAGCCTAAAAGCATTTACATTTTCCCATAGACTTTTGCCACTGTCGAACCAAACAAGGCCTTTGTGGACAATATGGCGAGGATACTGACTGATATTAGACACTTGCCCTCGTTCTCAAACCCAATTCTCACATACTTTCAACATATCTTGTCCTGTTGTATTGAGATGAAGAGCACTCAAAGAAAATTATATTTGGCTGCGTTTGGTCTTTCTGATTTCCAATCAGGATAGTACTTGATATGATAAGATAAAATAAAAAATTCAAAGATTTTATTATATTGTATCTACTATTTAGTGCATTGCACATATAAAGTCGTATAAGTAGGCGAGACGCAACTAAAATTGACTTTGCTTTGCTAAAACATTATAATAATTTAGAAATTATTCAATGATGAGTTACAATAAGTGAGTTATTATCGAGTAAAAGTTTGTACTATCTAAGTTTAGACACGACATCGATCGAGCAAACCCCGTTGAGCTTGAGGTCTTCATTTGAAGTTGAATTCTTTAAGAATAACTCACCGGCCTTTCTTGTTGTCTTTGTTGAGTGAGTAAATAAGTACTGAATAATGAAATTATTCAGCCTCATTTCACAAGTTGAAGATGACATGCTCCGAAAGAGCTCTCTTGAAAATCAATGATCAAGCTCGAATTCTTCATAACATGTCGAGATCTCTGTCGAATGTTAAAGATGTTCTAGCAATTAAATAACGAGGGACATGATCTCATATTACGTCAAAATATCAATTAAATAATGACATCTTGGAGATACTCGATTTTGCTGCTAAAGACCCTAGCCTAAGAGGCGGCCACACTTAACGAACACCATCGCCAAAGAGGTGGCCCACCTTGGAGGAGTTAGTGGTTGTGAAAAAAAAAATCTGGTTATTCTCGTGTTTGCTCTTTTTGAGAAATTCTATCGGAGTCTATCTCACCCCTCCATGGGATAATTTTATCCGAGATGTATTTCCTCTATATCCCCATTTATCTTCTCTTGGACATCTACCAAACACATGATAAAATAAAACATATCATATCCTTATTTTTAACCTAGCGGCAATTGCAGCCTTTAGGCTTAAGCACTTCACTTCACTCATAAGGGTGGAAACTAGTTCACCGTTGCCTTTTTTTTTTTTTTCCCACAAAGACTAACATGCACGATGGAGATGGTGAAACGAATATGATTTCATTAGTCCAGATTGAAGGAGAAGCCATAGATGGATGAGAGAGAGAAAGAAACTGATGGTACTTGGGTAAGATATTGAACTTGCCCATTTAAGCAAGGGCTACGTGTATTGGAAGCCCTAAAATTTATCACAAAATTGAAATTAGGTCTTAAGATTTAAAAAGTGCAAATCAATCCTAAAACTTATCATTAAGTGTAATTGAGTACTAAAACTTTCAAAAAGTGCAATCAAGTCCTAAAACTTGTCAAATTAGTCTAATTAATTGCTTTCATCAATTGTACTTTCTGAAATATTTATGTCTTGATTGCACTTTCATTACAATTTTTAGAACTTGATTGCATTTTTAAAAATTTTAGGATTCAATTGCATTTTTGTAACAAGTTTTAGGATTTTCAGTGCACTTATCTCTTAAAATAAAGAGCGTCGCTTATATCCTGATGAGAATGAGCAAACCAAGAAGATGCTACAAGTATAACATTGAGAGCTGAAGATGGTGTAGTTTTGGGTTGATCTGTGCCGTGAGCAAAGCGCTCGGCCGAACTTGCGAGGGGTGAGAGGGTGTCTCGATAAAGACCCGATCAATGTGGGACAAAGGGATAAGAATAAGGGGATATCAATCAAAATCTCAAACTGATTTTTGGATGTGCTAAGATGGCTCTTTTTATTCATCATTGTGATTTTGACTATTCTTGTTGGTTTTCTTTTTTAGATTTCTCACCTAACAATAACCTGAGTGTCTGTGCCTTCAAAAACAACATATAGGGGTGCTCTCACCTTTAAACGAAACAATTTCCTTCTATTTTTTTCTACGTGGGACTCTTTGTGTTTCTCTTTTCACATGCACATTACAAACTCTCCCAGAACACCGCAATGAAAAAAGAAATATAAACATTAGTTTTCATTGTACCAAAAATCCCAAATTAATTTTAGGATTACAAAAAATTCCAAACTGCTACAAATGTGACAAATTTACTCTCTAATAACTTCTGTCAAATTTTTCCGTTAAATTATTGAGTTGGACAACACATGGTAAGTTCACGTGGAAAGAGTTAATGCCACGAAAGATCCCAAATTGATGCAAGTGTAATAAATTTACCCCAAATTGGCATATGAGTATCAGATAACTTAGCAGTAGCTAGAATGCTTGCTATGTACTTCTGCTGGAAGAAGAATACCACGTCGACTGTGAGTAACGTCAATATGGAGAAAATAGCGTAAGAAACCCAAATGCGTCATAGCAAATTGATAATAAAGATGCTACTTAGTATAAGCAATATGAGTGGAGTCATCTCCAGTAAAAATCATATTATCAACATAGAGTAGCAGAATAGTACAACCAATAGGAGAATTGTGAGTAATATAGCATGATCATTCTCACTCTGAACAAAACCAGTTGACCGAACAACATCTGCAAAGCGCTCAAACCATGCTCAAGGAGCTTGTTTAAGAATGAACTAGTTGAATTAATTAATTAGAGATAATTATTTCGCCCAAAATGGGCTAAAACCGAATGGCGGTTTCTTGAGCGGTTACTGACCAACGGTTTCCTTGAACGGTTACCGTTTTATGAATGTGAAGAGAATAAGTCTATTACATTGAGGGTGTGTGTAATTTTTCCTCTTTCAAGAATACTCCAAGAGAAAATACTCCTGAAATCTCCCTCACACTTGAATTGACAATGAATTCTCGCAAGGCTGCATTTTGAAGATATTTAATTTATGGAAACCTGAGGTATATTCGTTCTATGATATACTTCTCCAATCAGTGATTCAAGATAATTCTAGGCATATTATTTACTTATAATCCGCTGCGTATGTTATTGGGATTGATTCCCTTCATGAACAAACCAAGAAGAGCTACAAGTATAACGTCGAGACCTGAGGATAGTGTAATTTTACGTTGATCCATATAACTCAAGGGTATTTATACGCTTTGTGTTCCCATGCGATGAGGTTATATCTGCTTAAATCCTTGGGAACAAACCAACATGTTATTGTAATCTGATAAAGATTAATTCATTGAGAATTTTTCGTGAAATTATCTGTGCTGGAGCAAAGGGCTAGGCCAAACTTGCAAGAGGTGGGAGGGGATCTCGGTAAAAGCACAATTAATGTGGCATGAAGAGCGAAGAATGGGCATATATCAGTCAAAATCACAAACAGGTTTTTGAAAATGCTAAGATCAAGGATTGACAGATCTTGTAACACAAGACCCTTTTCATTCATCATTGTAATTTTGACTCCTCTTATTCTCATTGGTTTACATGTTAGATTTCTCACCTAATATTCATCGGATAAAATAGAAGCTTTACTTTAATATTGGACATTCGAGAGAGTAACCCTCAAAAAAAAAAAAAGTTTAGAAGGCAGAATTATTTGGCCAAGAAACATATGAAATCACTTTCTTAAAGTGATAGGATACACTTAACCTCTCAAACCCTCTCAACATAAACACCCAAAATTGGAATAGCTTTTATGAACGAAGGAGTATGTTTGTACAAGAACGACGAAACAATGTGTCTCGTGAAGTGATACAACTGCTAGTTGTCAAAAAACAAAAATTAGACACAACTACTGGATTGATAGAATTTTCGACATACATGTTTGTTCGAAAAGTTAACATTTATTACAAGAAAATTTGAAATTTTTAGCATAATTTTTCAAGTGAGAGAGTGGCCAGTCAATATTAGATATAATCAAGCATGTACAATGCGCAATATCCGCTTGAGCGTCCATTCCTTCAAAAACAAACTTCACCAGTGCTCTCATATTTAATTAAAGGACTTTGCTAGCGTAACAACTTTTGGGTAATTGCGAGATAAGTTGTGAGCCACAAATTCTCAAAAAAGTGGGCCCTCAATAATTTTTATTAATTATTATTTATTTTTTGTGGCCCAAAACTGACTATTAATATAATAGTTACCCAAAAATTTTATGCAACCAATTCCCTTAAACAAACTAGTTTCCTTCTATTTTTCCTATACAAGATTCTTTATTTTATTTTTTCGACATTCATGTTACAAACTCTCTAACAATACCACAAAGAAAAAAGAAAGGAAAAATTTCAATAAAGGCTGAAGCGCTCTCATTTTCTAAAATGAGAGTCTAAAGTGGACTTTATTTCAAATAAAAGATCTGAAATACCCTCATATTCTCAAATAAGGGCTTGAAGTGATTCTTATTTCAAATAAAGACATGAAATAGTCATGTCAATCTCAAAAAAGTACTTGCCCTCACCGACTAGCAGCGGCATTTTCATCCTTTACTTTTTTATTTTTATTTTTTTATGTCTTTTCCTTTGAAAAAAAATCCAAAATTTTTCCCATAAAAAAGACAAACTCAAAACATATAAAAAAGGCTAAAAATTTTATTAAAAAAGAACACGAAAAATGGAAAAACCTAGGCCCTCCACCCGTAGCCGTCACCCCATTTGCGATGGGGTAGCAGCCACACACGGGAGGGCTCCTGTGTATTTGCTTCTTCTTTTTTGAACTTTGAGCTTTTTAATTTTGTATCTAATTTAACTAAGATTCATATTAAAATTATCGTGGGAAGAAAATGCTCTTAACTGATTGAAATATTTATCCGGTCAACGAGGTCAGGCTCTTACTTGAAATAGTCATACCCACTTTAGGCTCTTATTTATGAAAATGAGGCCATTTCATGCCCTTAATTGGAATTTTGTCAAAAAGAAATATAAATATCAATTTCTATTGTAAATGATTATATTATTCTATGACTACTTTTAATAATCTCATCAAAATGCACCAATGCTTCCAATACCATAAAAAGGATTCGTCAGACTCTACGTAATTGGATACCTGATTTTCATGGACACAAAGTATATGCAATGAACAAGTTGTCTTATTTCTTCCATAGCTCAAGTTGTCTTTCATGGACATAAAGTATACCGATTTTCATGGACATAAACCAATGCTCAATTTATACAATACAATCCAAGTAAAGAAAAACCCAGATAAGTTCCTAGGAGTACGAACAAACCCATAGAATTTTCATTTACTAGGGTGTCACTTTCCCATTTTCCTGGTCAAGAAATGGGTAGTCTATGTAGCCAACAACCGATCTTGAGCATAAAATGTCTCTCTGTTGTAGCCATTCAATGGTGTATCAAGCTTGAATCGGTGGACCAAGTCGGGGTTAGAGATGAAGAGCCGACCAACGATATCAAGTCCGCGTCTCCATTGGCCAAAGCCTTCATCCCGAGCTCTCGCGTGAAGCCGCCACTCGACATGAAAGTGCCTTGATAAGCTTTCCTCCAAGCTCTCATCAATCGAGCTTCTTCATCCTCCTCCTCTTTGCCGTAATTTTTGGTGCCATGGGCTGTGAACCGAGGTTGAGTCACGTGGAGATAGGCGAGTTTGGAGCCTATCTTTTTTTGAAAGTTGTTCAATCTCTCGATGACCGCAAGGCCTAGACTGAGCGGATCGGAGTCTGTGGCATCCATATGGTCAATTGCCGGCGAGATTCTAACTCCCACTCGATCAGCGCCAACTTCCCTTGCCACCACTTTGACGATCTCCATTAGGAATCTGCATCTATTCTCAATTGATCCTCCAAATTCGTCTGTCCTATCATTGATCGAGTCCTTTAAGAATTGATCAATGAGGTAGCCATGTGCTCCATGGACCTCAACTCCATCGAAACCTAAAGTGAGAGTCAACTTGATTATTAATACTTATGCACAAATAAACCTCATTTTAGCAACGATCATGGTATGGTCATAGTTCATAGACTAACCTGCTCGAATGGCATTTTCAGCTGCTCGTCGATATTGCTCGATAACCTGCCATACTTCCTGTGTTTGGAGGGCTCTTGGCTTGTGAGGAACATCGAGAGTCCTGTCGGGCATGATGATTCTACATTTATCGGAGATAGATCGATTTGTCGATGAAATTGGTGCGCCTCCACCAGGTTGATAAACTAATACAATCAACATAATATTTCAATATTGTCAAAAACAAGTATAGAAGGTGAAACTTAATGAGCTAACATTGCCTAATAAGGAAAACGGTATAACAGCAAATAGAAAAGGAAATTGTCTAATCGAGTTTGTTGAAGTTGTGGTTATGTTCTTTAGGAGTTATAGAGAATATTTTGTGGTGTCAATTTGAAAAAAAAAGACTTTTGTACCATGATTGGTGGCACGGCCAACGTGCCAAAGTTGACAGAAAATGATGCCGCCTTTCGAATGAACAGCATCCACCACATTCTTCCACGCTTTGACTTGCTCTTCAGTGTAAATCCCAGGAGTATCTGGAAACCTGTTTTAACAACATTATATTTCTAAAAGTTAATGATCCTCCTATGATCCAAAACAAGGTTCGTATATCTAGCTGTCAAGCAATGAATGGGGTATAAATAGTTTGTTGTGCTCAGATGAACCACAGTATATACAGAAGACAGCTCAATCTTGGGACAAGAGGGCATACCGGCGGCCGTGTTGGAGATGAGGGTGCCTTCAGTGATGAGAAAACCGCCCTTGGTCGATCTTTGCGCGTAGTACTCCGCATGTGCTGGCAATGGAATCTCATTGATCGCTCTGCATCTCGTCATGGGCGCTAGCACTACCCTGTGAGAGAGATCGAACTTGCCCATTTGGCATGGAGTGAAGAGGTTCACGGCCATTTCGTGCGTAGCTTTGTATTCTTTGAGGATGTACAACAAAGTTTGAAGATGGTGTGATTTGTGGCTTTGTGCTGTATTTGCTCATCGTTATTTATAGTTTGTTGTTGCCATTTGAACATTGCAGCAAAAACTGGGAAGATTCTGCTTAATTCAGCTTTGGCATGCCGAGGTTTGATTTTCATATGACTTTTAGCTCCAAGTCATCGCACGTTGGGAAGGTCGAATTGCAATTTGGCCTTCCTTAACCTCTCTTTTTTTTTTACTAAAAAAGTGTGTTAAAGAACGTTTTTTTTGTTTTTGGTAAAGTGTTAAAGACGTTAAAAGAATGGAACATGTGGTTCTGACGCTTCCTTTTTTTATTTCTTTTTGCCCAACGGGTTCTTACGTTGACCGTTCAACATCACCTACGAAGTCGGTGGGCGGCTGGTTCCTCAACATCTTTGACTTCCCTTTCTTGGGTGAGAAACACGCTGATTGACTTCATCGTTGCGTGATCAGTATTTACCTGCGATGTGACCGTTTGATTACGCAGGAGAACGACAAAAACTGTTGGGTTTAGGAAATCTAAAGGGGGTTAATAGTGTCGACGTGCCACTCTATCTTCGCTCGAGTTGGGGCTTTTTGACGAGGACAGGTCCGGAGAGAGCCCGCGTAATCCGTGCTTTCATCTGTTGCAGCCTTATTTAAGCCTTGGTTGGTTCAGTATTAAAAAGGGTCTTTGGAGCTCTATAGTCCTTTGAGCAAATATAAATGACTTTTGGTTCATTTTTTGCTCAACATTGACGAAATGCATTTGTATATCCAAAGGTTCTTAGTGGTTTGGTTCAGCATTCCGAAGGGGCTTTCAGCCCTCAAAGTCCCTTAGAAAAATGCTGAACCATTGGTTCAGCTTTACCAGCATTGACCAAATGCTAAAAGAAATTTTTTTTCCAAAACTAAACAGTGGTAAAAATTACCAAAATCCATTTGTAAAGTATTTTTAGAAAATAATATTTAATCTTTTTGAAGCCAGTTTTTTCCAAACGCAATTAGCATTTTCTCTAAAACCCTTTAGGTTAAGGACATTTGCATTTCACCAAAGCCCATTTGAAATTTGAACTAAAGGTCTCTTAAGGCCTTTATCCCAAGGGAGATTTGCAGGTCATTTGAAATGTTGCATTTTCAGAATGCAAATAATAAATTTTCTTTCAACTTTGCCCTTGCTCAACTATCGAAATTCCAGAAATGTCACCACTCTATGCGACAATCATTGCCGGTGAGCCAAATCGCCCGAGGTCGAGTGACCTCAGGTAGGGCTGTCGGCAACTAGATTTACTCTCTTTAAGAAAAAAGCAAAAATGCTTTCCAAAAGTGTGATTTCATCAAACACTATTTGAATCAAAGTTGTTTTTCAATGCACTTTAAAATTATAATTTACCAAACACTATTTGCACTTTAAAAAAACCTCTTTAGCCTAAAAACATTTACATTTTCCCAAAGACTTTTGCCCACTATCGAACCAAACATGGCCTTTATGGACAATATGGCCAGGATAGTGATTGATGTTAGGCGCTTGCCCCTTTTCTCGTACCCAATTCTTGCATACTTTCAACATATCATGTCGTGCTGTATTGAGACGAAGAACACTCAAAGAAAATTATGTTTGGCTGCATTTGATCATCTAAATTTCTAGTTAGGATAGTATTGAATATGATAAGATAAGAAATTCAAAAATTTGTTTATCTTATTTACTATCTAAAGAACTGCACATATAAAATCATATAAGTAGGGCGAGGTGCAACTAAGATCGACTCTATTTTGCTAAAACATTATAATGCTTTTGAAATTATTTGATAATGAGTTTCAATAAGTGAGTTACTATTGAGCAAAAGTTTGTGCCATCTAAGTTCAGACACAACATCGATTAAGCAGACCTCGTTGAACTTGGGATTTTGATTTGAAGTCGAATTCTTTAAGAATGACTCACTGGCATTCTTGTTGTCTTGTTGAATGAGTAAATAAATATTGACGAATAAAATTATTCAGCATCTTTTCACAAGTTAAAGATGCACTTATGCATGTCATTCGAGAGAGCTCTCTTGAAAGTCAATTATCAATATCGAGTTCTTCATAATATATCGAGACCCCTTTCGAATATTGATAATGTTTAAGCAATTAAATAACAAGGGACATGATATCATATCACTTCAAACTATTGATTAAATAACGAGATCTTGGAGATACTCGATTTGGTCGTCAAAGACCCTAGCCCGGCGCTACTAGAGAAGCGGCCACACTTGACAGACACCACCGCCGAAGAGGCGGCCTGGCTTGGGGAGAGCCGGTGGTTGTGAAAAAAAGAAATCAAGTTATTCTCGTATTTGCTCTTTTTAGAAATCATATCAGAGTCTATCTCACCCCTCTCATAGGATAATTTTTTTCGGGTTGTATTCCCTTTATATCCCCCTTACCTTATCTTGGACATCTACCAAATGCAAGCTAAAATAAAATATATCATATCCTGATTTTTACCCTAATGACCAAATGCAACCTAAGCACTTCACTTCACTCATAAGGGTGGAAACCAACATATATGGGTTCACCGGTGCTTTTCTTTTTGTAAGAAAGATTAACGTGCAGGATAGAGATGGTGAAATGAATATGATTTCATTAGTCTAGATTGAAGGAGAAGCCACAAGTTATCATAATGCTTATCAATATCTTCTGCTTGGACCGATTAGCCAAACGAAAATATCTTACTGATGGATGAGAGAGAGAGAGAGCAACTGATGGTAAGAGAGATTGAACTTGCTCATTTAAATAAGGGATAAGTGTATTAGAAGTCCTAAAACTCATCACGAAAGTCAAATTGGGTCTTAAAACTTTCAAAAAGTGCAAATCAATCCTAAAACTCATCGTTAAAGTGTAATTTCTCAAACATTCAAAAGTGCAATCAAGTCTTAAAATTTGTAAAATTGGTTCAATCAATTGCTTTCGTCGATTGCACTTTTTGAAAATTTTATGACTTGATTGCATTTTTACAACAAGTTTTATGACGCGATTGCATTTTTGAAACTTTTAGGAGTTGATTGCATTTTTGTGACAAGTTTTAAAATTTTCAGTGCACTTATCCCTTATATCCTAATGATGAACATTGCTTATTGCTATATGAGAATGAACAAACCAAGAAGATGCTACAAGTAAGACGTTGAGAATGAACAAACCAAGAAGGTGCTACAAGTATAACGTTGAGAACCAAAGATGGTGTAGTTTTGGGTTGATCCTTATAACTCATGGGTATTTATACGTTTTGTGTAGCCATGCGATGAGGTCATTGATATTTGCTTAATTCCTTTTCAACAGACCAAGATTTAATTGTCATCTAGTGTTTTTTTATGCATCGTCTTAATTTGTAATCTGATAAAGATCACAATTGTCATATTTGCTTAATTCCTTTTTAGGCATCGTCTTAACACCACGAAAGATCCAAAATCGATGCACTTGTGACAACAAATTTGCATACTTGTGACAATTTTACCAAATTTACCAAAATTAATTTTTGGAATACTAGAAACTCCAAACTAGTACACACGTGACACATTTACCCTTGTTGACTTTCCTCAAATTTTACCATTAAATTTAGCGAGAACTCTATATCATCCTCCTCTTCATCGAGTCCTTCTAAGGCCTTTGAAATTGCGAACACCATTTAGCGAGAAATCTTTAGTGAAACTTTTAATAATTCTAGTAGTACTCTTGACCCAACCAAGTATCAGTCTATGGCCTAATAACTGCCTAATGTGGCATCTTGTGTGAGAACATTAACGGTCGATTAAGCCCTTGCGAGTTTTACTTCACCTTACTCCCTCGTCAAGGTGAGCGTAAGCAATGTCTTTTGGTACGCGGTAATTGTTAGAATTTCTAACCCCATTCAGAAGAGGGTACTGGGCATTTGAGGTGACAACTTTTCTTGAGAAATCTAGGTCATTGACCGAAGAGTTGCAATGTGCAATCAAGTTTATTAAGTTTATTTTCTAGATTCCTATAAGATCACCTCTATTTCGTCAACACCTGAATTTCTTTTTACAAATTTTTACCAAGAAGAAAAAGGCTTAGCGATTAATGTAAAATCAAAAGGCGACCATTCATCATAGGCAACATCACAAGGTAAAGAACAAAAAACCATAGCGACAAATGGGGCTCATCAAGTTCATCTTCTCCGAAAGTCTCTTTGTTTCCGGTCTTTCCTCTTCGTCCCCCCTTCTTCCTGTCGCCACCTTCGCCTTGCTCGGTCGCGGTCATTTTCCCACTCTTGGTTCGCTCATTTACAGATCGAATAAGGTGGGTTTATCTCATAGGTTTCATCTTGTCGAGGCCGGAGAACGAGAGTCCTCCACTCCACTGATTTGTATAGGTCACATTCGAGGCTCTATGTTTTTGGGAACCTCCCTCTCTTTCATTTTTGTTGGATCTCTTGGCCTTGACTTTCTAATCGCATATCTGGTTTCTTTGCTTGCTGTCGGTTTGTGTCAAACTTGGTCTTATGTTTCTACATCTCGGTCCTACATGATTTACTGCTTGTTCTGAAATCTCTTGTAAGCTTACATGCTGCTCTCGCTATGCTGGTCATTTGTTGGTTCATGTCCTCATTAGCATTATGTGGTCTCTTCCAACCTTGAATCGTACGAGCGTCGAATTTATAACGTAAAACTTTCATATGAATGTTATGATTGACTCAATCATTGCTTGTAGAACTCTACATGCGCCGGCAATGGAATCTGTTGATCGCTCTGCATCTCGTCATGGGCACCGGTACCACCTTGTGAGAGAGATCGGAACTTGCCCATCTAACACGGAGCGACGAGGCTCACCGCCATTTCGTGCGTAGCTTTGTATTCTTGTTAAGAGTGAGCAACAAAGGTTGAGGCTAAAAGTAAAATGGGGAAGATTTGAAGACGGTGTGATCTGAGGTTGATCTATATTGCTCATTGGGATTTATAGTTTGCAGTTGCCATTTGGACAATGCAGCAAAAACTGGGAAGGTTCGGCGCAGTTCCGTTTGAGAATACCAAGGTCGGAATTTTCATTTGACTTTTAGCTCGAAGTCGTCGTAAGTTGCAATTTGGCTTCTTTAGCCTCCATTCAAGAAAATTGTTAAAGATGTTGGACGGGAGGTACACGTTGACGAAAAGAATAGAGCATGTATGTCTAAAGTTTCTTTATTTTCTTCTTTTTTGCCCAACGTGGTTCTTGCGTTGACCGTTCAACATTTCACTCTTTGCTTCATAAAAGTATCATATTTTTTGTTTGGTTTCTACCGAAGATAGTATAAGGTAAGCATGATAGGGATACAAACTGGATAAAAAAAAAACCAGTAGAGGAGGTGGAATGAAGGTGGATAAGATTTCTTATATCCATAGAAAAATGAAATGCAAATATTTTTCAATTATTTTTTTATTTATATATCCAATATATTCTTGGCATTTATATCAATTACATATTTTAGGTATATCTTGTAAATTATAATGCTACAAAAAATTTATTAAATAATGATGGAAGAGCATAAAAAGAAACTAAAAAGAAGAGTGCCAGAATAATAAAATATAAGAAAATAAAAATAACAAATGCAAACTTCAAAAGGATAAGACATGGGGCGATGAGATTTCTTTAAAAAAAAAATTGCCCTCTTCGTCTCCTTCTTCTCTGTATCTCTAATTCATGAGCTTCACTACCCCTACATGGTTCTTTCGTTCATCTCAAAGATCCACAAAAATGGTGAGAGAGACAAAGCTCCTTCTACTTTGTAACTCTTTGGTTCACACAAAGAATAGCTTTCATGAATAAAGGAATATGTTTATATAAGAACAATGCAACAATGTATTTCATGAACAGACACAACCGCTGAATTGGATGAAACTGTTAATCTCCCACCAAAGATGTTTATCCAAAAAGTTACCATTCAGTAAAAGAAAATTCAAAATTGCTTAACCACAACTTTTCAAGTTCCCAAGTGCCCAGTCAAGATTAAATATAATAAGGTGTATCCAATGCGACATGTTTGCTTGAGTGCCCATGCATTTACAAAACGACATCGGTGCTCTCATATTTAAACAAAATAGTTCCTTCTATTCTTTCATTGTGAGACTCTTTATTTTTTACCACTTTTAGATTAGCAAACGACGAAATTGTTCAATCAGTTCAAAGCTTATTATATGGATGTCAATTCATTTCTAATTTTTTTCATTTTACCAATGTAGTCCTAAACCTTTGCGCGAAAGTCCAACATAGTCATTCCGTCCAATTTTTACTAAGGTTGTTAATATGGCGGTGTGCTATGTAGGATGGCCGACGATGATTAGACCACAATGTCGGCAATTTTCGGCGAAAATTTCACAAAAAGATTACATTGAAAATTTCTCGCAAAGGTTTAAGACTAAATTGAAAAAATTAAAAAGATTATGATTAAATTGATATCCATCCAATATGTTTATAATCGATTGGGTAATATTCCCCATTACAAACTCTTTAGCAAAACCGCGTGGACGCTAGATTATTCTACTACTTTTAATAATCTCATCAAAATACGCCAACTCATACGAAACCAGAGAAGGATTATAATTTATTGAAGAAGATGGAAATTTGATTATTCGTCAGACTCCACGTAATTAAGTCTATAATTTACAAAGCATGTGCTCGAGTTTCACGGACATAAAGTATATACAACGAACAAGTTGTATTATTTCTTGCATCCTCCATAGTGCTTAATTTATAAAATATAACCCAATTAAAGAAAAACCCAGATAAGTTCCTAGGAGTACGAACAGACTCGTAGCATTTTCATTTGCTAGTGTGTCACTCCTCATTTTCCTGGTTAAGAAAGGGGTAATCTGTGTAGCCAACAACTGGATCTTTAGTATAAAATGTCTCTCTATTGTATCCATTCAATGGTGCATCAAGCTTGAATCGGCGGACCAAGTCGGGGTTAGAGATGAAGAACCGACCATACGATATCAAGTCTGCATCTCCATCGGCCAAAGCCTTCATCCCGAGCTCTCGTGTGAAACCACCACTCAACATGAGAGTACCTTGATAAGCTCTCCTCCAAGCTCTCATCAATCGAGCTTCTTTGTCCTCGCCTTCTTCTTCGGTGCGAGCAGCCATGAATCGAGGCCGAGTCACATGCAGATAGGCAAGCTTGGAGCCTAACTCGGCCTGAAATTTGTTTAGTCTCTCGATGACAGCTAGGCCCAGACCGAGTGGATCGGAGTCTGTGGCATCAATGAAGTCGATTGCTGGCGAGATTCTAACTCCCGTTCGATCAGCGCCAATTTCTCCAACCACCACCTTGACGATCTCCATCAAGAATCTACATCTGTTCTCAATTGATCCGCCAAATTCATCCGTTCTATCATTGACTGAGTCCTTTAAGAATTGGTCGATGAGGAAGCCATGTGCTCCATGGACCTCAACACCATCGAAACCTGATATGCAAACTCATACGATTATGAACAATTGTGACGCAAGTACAAAGTAAATAAAACTAATTTTAACATCATCATGATATCACTATAATTCATGGTCTAACCAGCTCGAATGGCATTTTTAGCTGCTTGGCGATGTTGCTCAATAACCTGCCACACTTCATGAGTTTGGAGGGCTCTTGGTTTGTCATAAACATTGAGAGTCCTGTCGGGCATGATGTTTTTCCATTTATCGGAGATAGATTGATTTGTTGACGAAACCGGCATGGCTCCACCAGGTTGATAAACTAATACAAGCACCATAATATGTCAATATTGGCAGAATTAAATCTAGATTGTTAAGTTGTTCTTAGGAAAACCCTATAACAGCACACAAAAAATTGCCAAACCTAGATTGTTCATGTTGTTGTTAGGTTACTTATGTGGGGGAGCTATATTGATATATTGTGGAGTTAATTTGAGGAAAAAACTTAGTACCGTGATTGGAGGCACGACCAGCATGTGCCACTTGACAGAAAATGATGCCGCCTTTGGAATGAACAGCATCCACCACCTTCTTCCATGCTTCGACTTGCTCTTCAGTGTAAATCCCAGAGCTACCTGGAAACCTGGTTTAGCAACATATTTTGTGTTACTCGCCATCAAGCAATGAATAGGGAATGACTTTATAGAGAAAACAACTCTATCTTGGGACAAGAGGACATACCCGGTGGCCGTGTCCGAGATGCCGGTGCCCTCAGTGATGAGTAGACCGCCCTTGGTAGCTCTTTGCGCGTAGTACTCCGCATGAGCCGGCAATGGAATCCCATCGATCGCTCTGCATCTCGTCAAAGGCGCCATTACCACCCTGTCACCACCACCACCATCAAGTTGAAATAGAGATGCCCAGTTATTCTGTAAAGATCTGCGCGGACTATGTACAATACCTGTGAGAGAGATCGAACTTGCCCATCTTGCATGGAGTGAAGAGGTTCGTGGCCATTTCCTGCGCAGCTTTAGGGTTCTGTCAAGAATGAACAACAAAAGTTTGACAGTACAGATAACAATGGTGAAATTTTTTTGAAGATGGTGTGATTTGAGGTTGATTTGCATTGCTCGCTAGGTATTTATAGTTTGCTGTTGCATGTAAACCCTTGTGGCAGAATCGACGTAATTCATTACGTTGCATTGCATTTTGGCCTTCTTTGACCTTCTGTCTCTTCGAGAAAAAGAAAAGTGGGTTTAAGAATGTCGGACCGAAGGGGCACGGTGACGGAAAATCGGCGAAGTTCATGCCACGTTTTTTTTCCTGTCGCCAGTTTTGGGTCAAAGTGCGGTTCTTACGTTGACTGTTCAACAAACCTGCTGAGTGGGGGAAAAAATGAATACACTTGCCAAAATTATAAAGGGATAAGTGCGTCAGACATCCTAAAACTTATTAAGAAAGTATATTAGACACCTTAAAACTTATCAAGAAAGTGCAATTGAGTCCTAAAACTATTAAAAAATACAATTAAGTCCTAAAAGTTGCTAGAAAATATAATTGAGTCCTAAAACTTGTCAAATTTATGAAATCAAATCCTTTTGTTAATTGCATTTTTTGAAAATTTTTGGACCCGATTGTACTTTAGTGACAAATTTTAGGACTTGATTGCACCTTTTGAAAATTTTAGAACTTAGTTGCATTTTCGTGATAAGTTTAGGGCTTTCAATGTATTTATCCTAAAGGAATAATGAAAGAAATGATCTCTTGAAAGTCGATGATCAACATTGATTTCTTCATAACATGTCAAGACCCCTTTCGAACATTGAAAATGTTCAAACAATTAATTAACGAGGGACATGATGTCATATCACATCAAACTATCGATTGAATAACGAGATCTTGGAGATACTCGATTTTGCCGTCAAAGACCCTAGTTTGCCACCACTAGAGAAGCGACCACACTTGACGAACACCATCACTGAAGAGGTGGCCCGACTCGGGCGAGAGTCGGTGGTTGTGAAAAAAAAAATCCAATTATTTTCATGTTTGCTTTTTTGAGAAATCCTATCGAGGTCTATCTCATCCCTCTCATAGGATAATTTTATTTGGGATGTATTCCCTCTATATCCTCTTTTATCCTATCTTAGATATCTACCAAAGATAGGTTAAAATAAAATATATCATATCCTGATTTTATTTGACAACCAAATACAGCCTTTAGGCTTAATCACTTCACTTCACCCGTAAGGTGGAAACTAACACAAATGGGTTCACCGTTGCTCTTTTTTTTTCACAAAGATTAACGTGCATGATAGAGAGGGTGAAACGAGTATGATTTCATAGTCCAGATTGCAGGACAAGCCATAGATTATCATAACTCTTATTCAATATCTTTTGCTTGGATTGATTAGCCATACGAAATGATGTTTTGATGGATGAGAGAGAGAGAGCAACTGATGGTCTTAGGAGAGAGATTGAACTTGAAGATTGAACTTGCACATTTAAATAAGCGATAAGTGTTTGAAAGTCCTAAAACTTATCACGAAAGTTGAATTGGGTCTTAAAACTTTCAAAAAGGCAAATCAATCCTAAAACTTATCGTTAAAATGTAATTGAGTCCTAAAACATTCAAAAAGTATAATTGAATCCTAAATCGTCAAATTGGTTCGATCAATTGCTTTCGTCAGCTGTACTTTCTAAAAGATTTATGACTCGATTGCAATTTCATGAGAAGTTTAAGGACCCGATTGTATTTTTAAAAGTTTAGGACTCGATTATATTTTATGACAAGTTTTTAGGAATTTTAGTGCACGTATGCCTTAAAATAAAGAGCATCGCTTATATCCTAATATGAATGAACAACCAAGAAGATGCTACAAGTATAACATTGAGAACTAAAGATGGTCTAATTGGGTTGATCATATAACTCTTGGGTATTTACACGTTTTGTGTAGCCATGCAATGAGGTCATTCATATTCTACTTAATTCCTTTTGAAGAGACCAAGATGTAATTGTCATCTAGTGTTTTTTATGCGTCGTTTTAATTTATAATCTGATAAAGATTACAATTGTAATATCTGCTTAATTCCTTTTATACATCATCTTAAGACCACAAAAGATTCCAAATCAATGCAATGTGACAAAATTACCAAATTGCTGTACTTTGAGACAATTTTACCTTAAATTGGTAAACAAGTGACAAAATTACCAAAATTATTTTGGAATACTAGAACTCCAAACTGGTACACACGTGACACATTTACCATTGTTTAACTTTCATCAAATTTTACCATTTAATTTAGTGAGAACCCTATATCATCTTCCTCTTCATCAAGATCCTTTATCGTCGTCTTTGTCTAAGGCCATGAAATTGCAAACACCCTTTAGCGAGAACTCTTTATTGAAACTTTAGTAATTCTAGTATACTCCTGACCCCACCAATTATCAGTATATGGTATAATCACTGCATAATGTGGCATCTTGTGTAAGAACATTAACGATGGATTAAGCCCTTGCGAGTTTTACTTGACCTTACTCTCTCGTCAAGGTGAGCATGAGCAATGTCTGTTTTTTTTTTTTTTTTGGTAAAGGTAAGTATGATTGGATAATCAAATCGAGAACAAACCTAGACGAAGCGAAGGACCCAACCGAAGACCCCCCCACCAGGATCTACACAATTGTAGAGGCGGGTGCTGGCTGAGGGGAGGGCCTACGCAAGAGCTAAAGAGGAGGAACAAACCCCCGAAAATACAACAAAGCCTCGAAACACAACAGCAGAATTAAAAACACCAAAAAAAACAGACCAGCAAAAGAACAGATCACGTGAGGACCGAAATAGAACAGCTTCCAAGAATTGAGGAACACCTATTCCATGGGGTATCTTCCACCTCCTTGAAAGTTGAAGTCTGTCTGAATCACCTTAAAAAGATGCTTTTGAGTGCAGTAGAGTCACGAGTCTGGTCCTGAATATGATATGATCGTTCCGACCAGATCAAGTAACAAAGAGCAGCGAGGATAACCGATGATGCAGTGGTGGAAATGCATACCACCAAATTTTTCCCTCCCCTTCCTTCCCCCCCCCCCCCCCATCCCCACCTTTTCCTCTTCCCCCCCGATGACCCCATGGAGAGACTCCGCCAGGTCTATTCCGCAAGATAAGACCATACTTAAAGCCCAAAAAGCAGCTAGGGAGCCCGTGACTTGAATCCAAAAATAAGTGGTCCACGAATCGGGCCTACAACAGCAAAAGGGGCATACCCCGTCAACGAATCCTACAATAATTCAAAAAAAGCACTGAGTGGCAACCGATTGAGCCGGTACTGCCATAGGAGGAAGGAGTGGCGTAATAATGTGGCGACCCAGATGAACTGATGCAAAAAACCGATCTGCCCTTGCGTTTATGTCGTTCCACCAAAAGCGACCGAGAATGTGCTAGATGGGTGGCCAAAGCCAAGTGAGCAATCCAGTCTAGCCGAGGCAAGGAGTCGGAGGGAAGTCACAAGCCCCAAATATGTAGGCAATCCAGGCATGAATGGCACTATGGTAATGGCCTTCACAGAAATCTCTGACCTTAGCCAACCGAGAGACCCCAGAAAGGTAGATCTCCCTATTCCAAAATGTCTTGCACAAAGGGCCATTGGCGTGCATGGATCAAACCAAAACAAGACAGGCATTTCCATCACTAAACGCCATCAGGAGCGGGGAAGGAACCAAGGGCGGAGATCTAGAATCTTCTTCCAAGCCCACGAGCAGAAGGTAGGCTTCAAAGTCACCCAAAAGTTCTTATTCTTCAAGAAAGCAGAATGAATCCATTTGCCACTAAAGCGACTCCCTATCCGAAAAAGGATCCAAATATGTTTAAGCATCGCTGCCTATTACAGTCAAGTAGCCGGCGGATACCTAGACCCCCTTCATCCTTAGGAAGACAACATATGACCAAGGGACCTTAGCACCTCCCACATTAAACCAGGGCCTTTCCAAGAAATTGGCGAAGCACCTGGTCAATGCGGTCAAGGACAGACTGCGGGAGAATAAATACACTTGCCCAATAATTATAAATGCCCGAAGCACAGAATATAAGCTGAAGACGACCAGCAAAGAAAGGAACCGTTAAGACCACGATTGGGCCTCTAGCCGTGATAGAGTTGACAAACAATTACAATCAGTTTTGCTCAATCTTTTAGCAAAATTGGGGACCCCTAAATACCGAAAAGGAAGCATACCTTCAGCAAACCCGAGGGACTCCAGCACTAGTTTTTCAAGGCAGTAGAGCTACTCGAATAATACATCTCACTTTTGTGAGCGTTGGGTTGAGGCTCGACCAAGCTGAGAACTTCTGTAAACCTTCTTTAAATAAGGTAACTGACTCCATGTTTGCCTCAGAGAAAAGGAGTAAATCATCAGCAAAAAATAGAGTGGGTTGCCGAGTAGACTTGCACCTCCAGAAGTACTTGAAACTGGGGAGCCGAGCTTGACCATCAAGAATTCAAAAGAAAGTTTCCATAACCAACGTGAAAAGGTAGGGTGACATGGATCACCTTGGCGAATGCCTCTTCCACTTGAGAGAAACCGTGAAGGTCTCCATTAATGGAGACGGAAAAACTTAGGAGATCGGACACATTCCATCACCAAGTCAGCAAAAACCTGGGAAAGCTAAAGGCAGCAAAACCAATTCCAAAAACTCCAATTGACCGAGTCATAGGCCTTTTGAAAGTCAACTTTAATGGCACATTTTCGGAGATAGGGCTCGAGATGAAACCCGCTAAAGAGTTCCTGAGCAATAAGGATATTATCACTAATCTGCGACCCTTGACAAAAGCATTGAGGGGGCTGATCACATATGGAAGGACAGCTGCTATAACAGTTAGCAAGAATTTTAGTGATGCACTTGTAAAACCGTATTACAACAGGAAATAGGCCTAAAGTCACCCATCTTGGTAGCATTCGGGACCTTAGAACCAAAGCTATGATAGTGGAATTGATCTCCTTCAGAACTTCCTGAGAGAAAGAACTCCTTAATAGCCTGGGTGACGAAATAGCCGGTTATATCCCATGTCCTTTTAAAAAATTTCACATTAAACCATCGGATCCCGGAGCCTTACCAGTCTCCAAGGAAAACATGGTTTCACGTATTTCTACATCTAAGATCGGTCTAGATAATAACTGAATATGAGAGGCGACAACGGATTAGAGATAACAGAGCGTACCTCTTGAATAGGAGGGAGATGATACAGCGGGCCAGAGGCAAAGAGATTCCTGAAATAGTCAACAATGTGATCCTGCACCGCCGCATGTCAGTCAAACGTATTCCCATCCGCATCCTTAACAGATAGAATTAGGTTATGGCAATTGCCTTTTCTTGACAAAGTAGTGAAAATACCTAGTGTTTTAGATCAACCTTCTTAAGCCATCTTACACGGGATTTTGCTTATAGTAGGATTCTTCATTGTAATCGAATGTCCGAGAAAGCCTTCAAACGGACTTTCACC
This sequence comes from Psidium friedrichsthalianum, assembly GCA_019149425.1. Taxonomy (NCBI): domain Eukaryota; kingdom Viridiplantae; phylum Streptophyta; class Magnoliopsida; order Myrtales; family Myrtaceae; genus Psidium; species Psidium friedrichsthalianum. The sequence continues at coordinate 25,889 of JAGVVM010001635.1, forward strand.
AAGTCAGCAAGTGCTGGATGTTAGGGTCAAGAGAGGAGTTCCTGCACGGCCATTAAAATCCTTCCTGGCCTCACCGTACGACCAGAAATGTCGAGAAACATTCCCTATTAGCTGCTTAGGGCGGCCTTTTCAACATCTTCAGCTTCCGGCATAGATAAACATTTGGGAGCCTAGCATTTCGACGTCCCACAATTGAGATACAGCCAGAAGAAATGCAGATTAGAGAACCAAAAATTAAAAAAACTTGAAAGGCTTCTTGGACCGAGGTTGGGTAACAATACAGACAGTCATAGGTGAGTGACCGGACTCCAAGCACCAAAAAAAAGGCTTTCAAGAAAGAGAAGGAGTCCTTCCACTGGTCATTAATGAGAAGAATACCGGAGATCAATTTCCTCTGTTGGCATAACGCACCTAAAAAGTCGACCAAGTAATCTAAGACAGAATACCGGAGATCATCCAAACCAGCCGCGCCATAATGCTAAATTCATCGAAGGCCGAAATCCATTGTTAGAGCTCCACATCCTATCGGACGGATCCTTAATAGCATTAAAGTCCGTGCCACAAGCCAAGGTGAATCCACAAGAGAGACACTAAGATTCTCAAAGCCGACCACATAATCTCCTGGTAACAAAGTATGGCCGGCGTAGACAATAGAGATAAAGCACACCACATTAGTGGCAAGCAAATGAATGCGACCATTGGATAAATTGGTCAGAAGCTGAGATGACAGCGAAGTCGGCAACCCTGGGATCCCAACCAAGCCATATACGACACCATGGGGGAGTCCATTCAAAGAGGGCACTGGGCATTTGAGGTGACAAGTTTTTTTGAGAAATCTAGGTCATTGATCGAAGAGTTGCGATGTGCAATCAAGTTTATTTTCTAGATTCCTATAAGATCGCCTCTATATCGTCAACACCTGAATTTGTTTTTACAAATTTTTACCGAGAAGAAAAGGCTTTGCGATTAATGTAAAATCATAGGCAGTGATCATCATCAGAGGTGACAAAAGAGGCGACATATAGGGCTCATCAAGTTCATCTTCTCCGAAAGTCTCTTTGTTTCCGGTCTTTCCTCTTCGTCCCCCCTTCTTCCTGTCGCCACTTTTGCCTTGCTTGGTCCCGGTCATTTTCCCTCTCTTGGTTCGCTCATTTATGAATCGAATAAGGCGGGTTTATCTCATAGGTTTCATCATGCCGAGGCCAGAGAACGAGAGTCCTCCACTCCACCGATTTGTATCGGTCACGTTCGAGGCTCTATGTTCTTGGGAACCTCCCTCTCTTTCATCTTTGTTGGATCTCTTAGTCTTATCTTTCTATTCGCATATCTGGTTTCTTTGCTTGCTGTCGGTTTGTGTCAAGCCTGGTCTTGTGTTTCTACATCTCGGCCCTACATGATTTACTACTTCTTCGGAAATCTCTTTGTACGCTTACGTGCTGCTCTCGCTATGCTGGTCATTTGGGTTGGTTCATGTCCTCATTAGTATTAAGTGGTCTTTTCCAACCCTGAATCGTACGAGTGTCGAATTTATAACGTAAAACTTTCATATGAATGGTACGATTGACTCGATCTTTGCGCGTAGAACTCTGCATGCGCCGGCAATGGAATCTCGTTGATCGCTCTGCTCTTGTCGTGGGGGCCAGCACCACCCTGTGAGAGAGATCGGAACTTGCCCATCTAACATGGAGTGACGAGGTTCACGGCCATTTCGTGCGTAGCTTTGTATTCTTGTTAAGAGTGAGCAATACCAAATTGGGATCGGAGGTTGATCGTGGGAAGATTTGAAGACGGTTTGATCGGAGGTTGATCTATATTGCTCATTGGGATTTATAGTTTGTGGTTGCCCTTTGGACAATGCAAATAAAAAACTTGGAAGTTTCGGCGCAGTTCCGTTTGAGAATACCAAGGTCTGAATTTTCATTTGACTTTTAGCTCGAAGTCGTCGTAAGTTGCAATTTGGCTTCTTTAGCCTCCTTTCAAGAAAATTGTTAAAGATGTTGGACCGGAGGTACACGTTGACGAAAAGAATAGAGCATGTATGTCTAAAGTTTCTTTTTTTCTTCTTTTTTGCCCAACGTGGTTCTTGCGTTGACCGTTCAACATTTCAGCGCCTGGCCGGAAATTCCAGCAATAATAAATAAAAACGTTGCCTAATATAATTTATAGCAGTAATGATATCGACAATTTTCTCTTTGCTTTATAAAAGTATCATATTTTGTGTTTGGTTTCTACTTAAGATAGTATAAGGTAAACATGATAGGGATACAAACTGGATTAAAAAACAAAACAGTAGAGGAGGTAGAATGAAGGTGGATAAAATTTCTTATATCCATAAAAAAAACGACAATGCAAATCGTTTTCATTTATTTTTTATTTATATATTCAATATATTTTTGGTATTTATATCAATTACATATTTTAGGTATATCTAGTAAATTATAATGCTACAAAAATTTTATTAAATAATGATGGAAGAGCATAAAAAGAAATTAAAAAAAGAGTGCGAGAATAATAAAATATAAGTAAATAAAAATGAAGTAGAAGAACTTGAATTTTAAATGAACAAATGCAAACTTCAAAAGGATATTTCTGATCTGAAAAAACATGGGGCAATGAGATTTCTTAATTAAAAAAAAAATTTGCCTTCTTCATCTCCTTCTTCTCTGTATTTCTAATTCATGAGCTTCACCACTTCTACATAGTTCTTTCGTTCACCTCAAAGATCCACCACAACGGTGAGAGAGTTGAAACTCTTTCTATTTTGTAATTCTTTGGTTCACGCAAACGAATAGCTTTTATGAATAAAGGAATATGTTTATATAAGAACAATGAAACAAGGTATTTCGTGAACAGACACAACCACTAAATTGGATGAAACTGTTAATCTCCCGCCATAGATGTTTATCCAAAAGGTTAGCATTTTTTTTTTTTTTTGGTAAGGAATCCAAAAAGTTAGCATTCATTACAAGAAAATTCAAATTTCTTAACCACAACTTTTCAAATTCCCAAGTGCCCAGTCAAGATTAAATATAATCAGGTGTATCCAATGCGACATGTTTGCTTGAGTGCCCGTGCATTTACAAAAGGACATTGGTGCTCTCATATTTAAACGAAATAGTTTCTTTTGTTCTTTCATTGTGAGACTCTTTATTTTTTTCAGTTTCAGGTTAGCAAACGAGGAAATTGTTCAATCAGCTCAAAGCTTATTATACGGATGTTAATTCATTTCTTATTTTTTTTTATTTTACCAATGTAGTCATTCCATCCAATTTTTGTTGAAATTGCTAACATGGCTGTGTGCTATGTAGGACGGCCAACGATAACTAGACCACAACATCGGCAATTTTCAGCGAAAATTTTACATAAAGATTACATTGAAAATTTTGCGCAAAGGTTTAGGACAAAATTGATAAAATTGAAAAGATTATAATTAAATTGACATCTATCCAATATGTTTATAATTGATTGGGTAATATTCCCCATTACAAACTCTTTTAAAAAAACCGCCTGGACACCAGATTATTCTACTACTTTTAATAATCTCATCAAAATACGCCAACTCATACGAAACCAGAGAAGGATTATAATTTATTGAAGAAGGTGGAAATTTAATTATTCGTCAGACTCCACGTAATTGAGTCTGTAATTTAGAAATCATGTGCCCGAGTTTTACGGACATAAAGTATATACAATGAACAAGTTGTCTTATTTATTGCATCCTCCATAGTGCTTAATTTATACAATATAAACCAATCATAGAAAAATCCAGATAAGTCCCTAGGAGAACGAACAGACTCGTAGCATTTTCATTTACTAGTGCGTCACTTCTTCATTATCATGGTCAAGAAAGGGGTAATCTGTGTAGCCAACAACTGGATCTTTAGCATAAAATGTCTCTCTGTTGTATCCATTCAATGGTGCATCAAGCTTGAATCGGCGGACCAAGTCGGGGTTAGAGATGAAGAGCCGACCATACGATATCAAGTCTGCGTCTCCATCGGCTTGAGCCTTCATCCCGAGCTCTCGTGTGAAACCACCACTCGACATGAAAGTACCTTGATAAGCTTGCCTCCAAGCTCTCATCAATCGAGCTTCTTCGTCCTCGCCTTCTTCTTGGTGTGAGCAGCCATGAATCGAGGCCGAGTCACATGGAGATAGGCGAGCTTGGAGCCTAACTCGGCCTGAAATTTGTTCAGTCTCTCGATGACCGCTAGGCCTAGACCGAGTGGATTGGAGTCTGTGGCATCAATGTAGTCGATTGCTGGCGAGATTCTAACTCCCGTTCGATCGGCGCCAATTTCTCCCACCACCACCTTGACGATCTCCATCAAGAATCTACATCTCTTCTCAATTGATCCGCCAAATTCATCCGTTCTATCATTGATCGAGTCCTTTAAGAATTGATCAATGAGGTAGCCATGTGCTCCATGGACCTCAACACCATCAAAACCTGATATGCAAACTCATATGATTACGAGCAATTGTGACGCAAGTACAACTAATTTTAACATCCATCATGGTATCACTATAATTCATGGCTAACCTGCTCGAATTGCATTTTTAGCTGCTCGGCGATATTGCTCGATAACCTGCCACACTTCATGAGTGTGGAGGGCTCTTGGTTTGTCATAAACACTGAGAGTCCTATCGGGCATGATGTTTTTCCATTTATCAGAGATAGATTGATTTGTCGACGAAACCGGCATGGCTCCACCAGGTTGATAAACTAATACAAACACCATAATATGTCAATATTGTCGGAATCAAATTTAGATTGTTAAGTTTTTCTTAGGAAAACCCTATAACAGCACAAAAAAAAAATTGCCAAACCTAGATTGTTCATGTTGTCATTAGGTTACTTGTGTGGGGGAGCTATATTGATATATTGTGGAGTTAATTTGAGGAAAAAAAAATAGTACCGTGATTGGAGGCTCGACCAGCGTGATACACTTGACAGAAAATGATGCCACCTTTGGAATGAACAGCATCCACCACCTTCTTCCATGCTTCGACTTGCTCTTCAGTGTAAATCCCAGGGTTACCTGGAAACCTGGTTTAACAACATAGTTTGTGTTACTTGCTGTCAAGCAATGAATAGGGAATGACTTTATAGAGAAAACAACCCTATCTTGGGACAAGAGGACATACCCGTTGGCCGTGTCCGAGATGAGGGTGCTCTCAGTGATGAGTAGACCGCCCTCGGTAGCTCTTTGCGCGTAGTACTCCGCATGAGCCGGCAACGGAATCTCATCGATCGCTCTGCATCTTGCCATAGGCGCCATTACCACCCTGTCACCACCACTACCATCAAGTTGAAATCGAGATGCCTAGTTATTTTGAATAGATCTACGCGGACTCTGTACAATACCTATGAGAGAGATCGAACTTGCCCATCTTGCATGGAGTGAAGAGGTTCGTGGCCATTTCTTGCGCAGCTTTAGGGTTCTGTCAAGAATGAACAACACAGGTTTGACAGTACAGATAAGAATGGTGAAATTTTTTGAAGATGGTGTGATTTGAGGTTGATTTGCATTGCTCGCTAGGTATTTATACTTTGCTGTTGCCATGTAAACGCTTGTAGCAGAATCGACGTAACTCATTACGTTGCATTGCATTTTGGCCTTCTTTAACGTTCTGTCTCTTCGAGAAAAAGAAAAGTGGGTTTAAGAATGTCGGACCGAAGGTGCACGGTGACGGAAAATCGGCGAGGTTCATGCCAAGTTTTTTTCCCGTCGCCCGTGCGGTTCTTACATTGACTGTTCAACATACCTGCTGAGAAAAAGAAAAAAAAGTAACCATATGTTCCCTTGCTTTATAATAATAATAGACATGACATTTTTCTCTTTGCTTCTCGATTGAGAATACTCTCATTGACTTTGACCGTGCGTGATCATAATTTTTCTGTGGTGTGATCGTTTGATTGTGTGTGAGAGCAAAAACTGCGGACAGTACTTAGAGAGTTAGAGTTCGATTTGGACCATGCCATTGACATTTTTCTAAATGCCAAGAAAGTGAATACACTTACCAAAAATATAAAGGGATAAGTGCATTAGACGTCCTAAAATTTGTCAAGAAAGTACAATTGAATCTTAAAAAAGTTAAAAAAAACGTAATTAAGTCCTAAAACTTGCTAGAAAATACAACTGAGTCTTAAAACTTGTCAAATTAATGAAATCAAATCCTTTCGTTGATTGCATTTTTGTAAATTTTTGGACTCGATTGTACTTTCCTGATAAGTTTTACGACTTGATTCCACATTTTCAAAGTTTAAAGACTCAGTTGCACTTTCATGAAAATTTTTAGGGCTTTAGATGCACTTATCCTAAAGGGATAATGACATAAATGATTTCTAAACTTTAATCTAATATGAAAGTTGGTCTCTCAACTTTTAATTTGATCAATATGATCCCTGAATTTTAGCTCAATATATAATGTAGCTGCTAAAATTTTAATTAGACCAATATGACCTCTAAATTTTTTGAACATGTCCAATTTAGTCCATGAATTGTAGAAAAATATTCAATATAGTCCTTCCATTAATTCAAGTTAAGGAAAGACTTTGAATTTTTCTTATAGTTCATAAACTAAGTTGAACATATACCAAAACTTCATAGATCACATTGCACATGGGATTAAATTTCAGAGATTATATTGATCAAATAAAAAGTATAATGATCATATTACATATTGAGCCAAAGTTCGAGGCAATTTGTGTCAATGTAGTGGAATTAGTTCTTCAAACCACCTACGAGCAGATTGTGGAAGGCCCAATGAGCGGATCTCCCTAAAGCTCAAGCCCACGTAGAAAACCTCAGCTTCGTCCTCTGCGATTTCGCATCTTCTTCCTCTTTGCAGCCGGTTAAACCCTAACCGCCATTGCCGTTTAGAGAAGAAACCGCCAAGACAGAGGACAAATTGAGACACCCTCTTTTGATTGGCGATGAGTTCTCGGTGATCACTGGGCTGAAAATAAGTTTCCCGAATCATCTAACTTTTCGGGCAATTGACTTTTGAGCAATTCTTGACTCGAACTGTAAATTGAAAGATTATCGGTAGGATTCTGATGGAATCGAAACCCGTTTGCAATAATGATGCTGCCCCAAGGAAGGTTGGTCCATGCCCATCTTGGATTTTCTTTTTATTTTTTAGGACTGATTATTGTTATTTATGCTCAATGAAGAATTGCATTGGCTGTGGATGGTCTTCTATGTTTTTCGTTTTTTGTTTCTTGGGTAATGGGTGTTTGGTGTTGTGATGCTGCAGATGAGATTTGCACCTAAAGCTCCTCCAGCTCGAAAGCAGAAACCTGCTGTCGTTAAAACGTATGAAAAAACTTTCTGGGTTCATAGCCTTGCACATGACATTGCTTTACTGGATCATGAGAACACTCCGATTCATTAGAACTTTGTGTTGATTTGCAGGGAAGTGAGAGATGATAATGACGATGACGCGAAGGCTAAGGATTTGCTGCGGCACTTCAATGTATGTCTATGTTAATATCCCTCTGTTTTGTCAATGTGGGTCTTCAGTGGATGTGTTATGAATGTTTTTGCATAGGGTTCTTTCTGAAACTTGACTTTTACCGTCATCAATCACAGGAAGGTATCATGAAGGAGAAGCCCAAAATTGAGAGAAAAGGTATAGTCTTTATTGACATTTCGTTGAATTTAATTTAAATGGAGTTTCTGATGGTGAAGCTGTTTGCTGAGAAATTATGCGATGGTTGTTTGTGCGAGACTTACAATTAGGGATGAGATGTTATTTGTTGATTTTCATGACCTGGGCGTTGGAGATCAATAATGGAGGAGAAGAACATAGGAAAAAGATACATGTTAGCCAATGACCCAGTGTTGGAAAGATATTTGCTCATGTTTCGCTTTTCATAGATGTGAATAGTAGTGAACTTAGTGCTTTAGCATGACCTGGACTTTTGCTCTGGAAGGCTAGTTCTTGCCTTCTAATGCAGTCTTAAATTCTTGCCATATGTCCTCCAATGAAGGAAGAAATTTGTCATTTACACATCATATAGTGAATGGTTTCCTCTTCATTAAAAAACGAAAGCATTTGCTTATGGAGGCTTGTGGATTTGGTTACTTTGGGCTTTTGCCTCGTGGATTTTACAGTGGCTCCATCGCAAATTGTATTTGGTTATGGAGGGACTTCAACTTCGTTGAAATCATATCATGCTCGAAAGGATCAAAGAAATGTTTACCCATATCAAGGTCCAACTTCTGACTCAAAAACTTAGCCTCCTCCACACTTACTTAAGCTGCAATTATCCTTTTAAACTTATTGGATTTGCGGTCTTTATAGGTGCTTCCAATGGTCCAGGCCTGAGAGGGGAGAAAGAATACAGAGAACCATGGGTTGGTAAATCATGCAATGACATAGCGCTTTCTACTTAATTAGTTGTTCAATAATTAAAAGTTCCTTCTCTTTCATTATCTCATTGGCAGGACTATTACAGTTACTATCCTGTAACTCTTCCTCTAAGGAGACCATATTCAGGAAATCCAGGTATTCTATCCAGTTTATATCGGTTGAAAATTCCACTTATATAGTTGTTGCTTTTGATATGGTCACCATGTTTCATTCACATATAATTAGCACTATGTATTGATTTTGTCATAACTTAAAGATCTCTGCAACACTGTGTTTTTGCTTGCAGAACTTCTTGATGAAGAGGAGTTTGGGGAGGCCTCCGGTAGTGTGTCGTACGACGAAACTATGCTAAACTCAGCCACGGAACTTGGCCTAATGGTTAGTATTTTGATAAGTAAAAATCAACTGGGTGAACTAATCGAAACTAATGAAAGTGCCATAACACATGTAGGACAGTCAGCATGGCGGAAGTTTGGAACCTAGTATGTTCTTTATTCAGTTACCTCCTACAATCCCAATGGCAAAGCGTTTGACGACTGCAGAAGGGAACGAGACAACCGAAAGCTCAACATCCTCTGAGGTTTTGAGTTCCTCGGAGAAGAGATGCAGTTTAGACGAGTTGCCAGCAGGTTTGATGGGTAAAATGCTGGTTTATAGAAGTGGTGCTGTCAAGCTCAAGCTCGGTGATACTCTCTATGATGTGAGTACTCTTGAGAACCCACTTCATATATCATTTAGTTTCTCAGTGCATGCAGAGGAGCAATGTTCCTGCCAGTGATTTTGAGAAGTAGCAACAATGATTGTGTCATAGCTTTTTCTCCTTTTGAATTGTTAGGACCATTATGGTCTCAAGGGGGCAAAAGGATGTACACAATCTATCTGTGGGGTTCAACGCAGGTATCCTCGGGTTTGGATTGTGTGTTTGCTCAGGATGTTGTGGCCATCAACAAAACAGAGAAGCACTTCTGTGTTGTTGGGGAGCTCAATAAGCGTGCCATTCTTACTCCAGATGTGGACTCAATATTAGATAGCATGAACGAATTATGACCATCTTTCCCTTCATTCAGGTACATTTTTACAACACAATAATGTGTGAGCGGATGATTGACTTTTGTGAACATGAGTTTATGGTGTTAAGGTGGGGCGTCGGATTGACAATTCCTACAATAGTTCAGTTTTGAGAGAGAGAGAGAAAGGTCAAATGACTTCTGTACTTCAGCTTCCTTTTTTTCATCATGTAGACAACCAAGTTTTGTTCTTTTCAAATCGAAGGGACAATGTCGCTCTGATTGAAGAGACTATGACATTCAGCTTGTAGCCGGAGTCACCTATTCTGCTTGTGGTTGCTCATGAGGAACCTCAAATGATAATAATGACTTTTGGGAATTGTTGCGTGCTTGTGGATGTTGCAATACAAGGCTCAAAAAGTTTAGCAAGCAAGTAATGAAAGACACTGACAAAAATTTGTTTTCTAATGCTGGAGAGACATAAGGGAGTATTGGAGGATTTTTAATGCTGGAGAGACATTAGGGAGTATAGGAGGGGGAGATATGTCATGTAATGCTTCACTTGTGTGCGTATTTCCATGCTTAGGTCTATACCCACAGAGCAACTCATGGCTCGAATCTTGTTGCTACCATCTAAGGAGCACGCGGCAAGACACGGCACACCGACAAATTATTTTTCAAAAAAAATAAAGAATTTCGACACGCTGAGACATGTATATTAAATGTATATTTTTATGTGTACGTAATTAAATTATCATTATATCGGCGATGAGTTTCTTCTTTTTCTGTGAGGAATTCACAATTAGGTTTTTCTTTGGATGATTGGGTATATTAATTTCAGGATGGCTAATTATATGTATGATAAATTGACTCTTTGACCCCTAATTTATTGACAATGCTTAAAATTGACTCCATGAGTGTCTAAATAATGTGTCGAGATGTCAGACTCGAGTTTCGTTAACATGTTTGCAGCATTAATCACGAGTCAATCGCGTATCGAACAGTGTCAGACACGACACGGAAATCCTCGAAAAGTGTCGGTGCTTCTTAGGCTACCATTACTAAGAGCTAGTGGTTTGGCAGGTTCAATTTAATCCATGAATTGTATCAAGATATTTGATGTTATCCTAAGACAATATTGAACAAATCAAAAATTTAAGAACGACATTGTACATTGGGTTAAAGTTCACAAATGACATTGCACAAATTATTTGAAATTTAGGAATCACATTGTACATCGGATCAAAGGTCGAGGACAAAAACATATATAATATGGTGTGGATCAAATTTAGAAGTCCCCTAAAGTTTAGAGACGGAAAGCATAGCTTTTCCTTTCCCCATCTTCTTTTGGCACAGCATCTCTTGGTCATTTCTGTTAATCATCAATGATAATTCAAGCTCCTATGAGTATCAACGGGTCACGTAAACAAAGTAACAAGATTTCCCAATACATTCCGAAAAACTACCATCGCCAAGGGGATAAAAAAAAATTACCATTTTGTAGAAAGGATACTGTAAATTCGAAAAGATGTTTGGTGATTCCAAAGTTGATTTACCTGTGAGTTGGCATTAGACAATGTGCAAGAATGTCGTGACATTGTTGGGCCCGCCTCAACATAGGCCACGCTACAACAATCCCTTTCTCCTCTTTACTCGTGCAATAATAATTCCAATCCTTCTGGACCTTTTCCCCATTGCGTGAACCAGTCTCAAGTTGGTACTCTTTGCGCTTTGTGTCTGAATGCGTGCCCCACAGAGAGAGAGAGAGAGAGAGAGAGAGAGAGAGAGAGAGAGAGGAACCACAGCCGGACATCAATGGCGGCCGCATCTGAACGTTTATGAACATCCATCAGAGATGTACCATAGTGCACGAGGAAGACACGGTTAGGGAGACGTCCACCGTGCCAGATGCGATCTGGGGAGAGTAAGATAGAATGAATGAATGACTAAAGTTACATGTGAGTAAATTGCATCGTATAGAGGTTTGATTGGAGCGTTCACGAATGGAAAAGGTATAATCATATGAAAAAAAAAAAAAAATCTTTCCAGACGGTATCAGAAATCGTATAATGTCAACCGTAGATTCGCACATCGTCACCACATGTTTTTGCATAAAGCATTCATTGATTGGAAGATTAGATTATCAGAAATAACCAACGGTACGGTCAGACTGTTAGGCTAATAGCTTTCTATAAGAAATTACACAATCGTTATGTAGTGTACCTTCCACTTATGACATAACACATGGTTTGTAGCACAAAAATTGGCCGAAAGATCACGTACGCAATCCGTGGGTAGAGCCATATGCAATGGGTGTCGAGAGAGAAATTTGTGCGTTCGTAGATACCTCGCGTTGTGTATGTAAAATTAAGAGTTCACACCACAAAAGAACTCAAATCCGATACACACATGATAAATTTACCTCGAACTAATCTTTAAGTCTCCAAAATATCAAATTGGTATACCTGTGACAAATTTAGCCCAAATTAATTTTAAGTCATTAAAAAAAAACCCAAATCAGTATGCTTGTGACATATTCATCCGCCGTTAGCGTTCGTCAAATTTTACAGTGAACACATGACAATAACTCATAGCAAGTCCAAAAAAAAAAAATCTATATCAGTTTGAGATAAATTTATCACCGATATGCCAATTTGAAATTTCTCGTGATTACTATAACCTTGAAATAAAATAAAATAAAAACCGTCCGTCATGCATGGGGAAGTAAATCATAGTCAAAAGATTACTATTCTTGTTTTACATCATGAAGTGCATGCATTTTTTGTGAAGTCCATCCCACCGATAAAAACACTTGGGAAGATTACGGCGTAAATAACCTCAATCACGCATTTCGACCAATGAATAGTCTCAATCAGGCATGTACTGGAGTTAAGGAGGCAGCTGATTTTGAAAACGACGACATCTTCTTTGTTAATTATTTTCTCGTTCTTCATTTCTTAGGACTCAAATGTCACTGTCGGAAGATGAAGGTGCAAATAATTGAGGAATAATGTCACATGGAGTCTCTTCACTCTTTCCCAAAATTCAAAATGGTCCCAAAAAAAAAAGGACAGGAATACCGTCAGTTAAATTTGACTGTCGTGGTATGGAATTGTCTAATCGGAAAACACATGCCGTATTCTGATTGGCCCATCCGGGTGCTGGTTTGGCTAATGTGATGCCAACTATGCAATTTTTTTTTAAATGCTTACTTTTAGAGACGTATAATTCAAACGTAAAGTCACATACCATCAGTGTTTTGAATAAAATACTCATTAATGAAAGATTGTGTGACCAGAATAGCAGCTTTTTTTTTCAAAATAATGGAGGAGATAATTTTACTCAACATTGAATCACTAAACAGAAAAATCTATCTCGCAAAAGGGATGCGAGATCTCAACTCTTCGGAAAATACAATCGTCAGAAAAGAGGTGGGGTGTTTTTTTTTGGGGGGGGGAGGGCAGAAGAGCTTGGCAAGATGATGTGCAATCTTGATGCAGAAACCTGTGAAAAGAGGATGAGGACATGTGTATTGGGAGTGTGGTTCATACTTTTCTACAATAAGAAAGAACATGGATTCCGCTCCATGCTGAATGGGCGGGGGTTTTGGGAAGCCACCCACCAAGGGTCTCAAGGGGGCAATACTTACCGACACAATACGACTTTTACGATTTAAGCTCATATTTTTTTCATTAGCAGTTTGAACTTAGGCTCATGAATAACTGCTATTATATTTACTTTCTTTTTTTTTTTCTTGTAATTGAGGAATGTTACGAGAAGTGCGGAATGCTAATTTAGTGAAATCCTCTCTTGAATGTACCTCTAGCTTAAGGTAAATCAGGATAAAATCTAGTTTTTCGATTTTTATTTCTCCTTACTTTTATACTTTACTTCATGTTATTAGGAGCCGATCTTAACACATGCGAGTATTTGTTTGAGTTTGATTTCAAAAATTGGTTAAACTCCTTGCCAGCCTTGTCGAAATCGGGAGTTTCGCCATGAGCGTCGGCATTTATCGCTCACGTTATCGCTCATATGCTCCCTCGTAAGGGGCCGTGCGGCCGCTCGAGCTCTGGACCTCGCCAAACCTCGTGTTCGCGACCATCGCGGCCAGCGTCGGCAAATTCCTAACTCGTTCACACATGCCACAACGAAATTTCGCCATTGAAACAATTGGGGAACGACCCACGACACTTTTATAAAGTAGAAGGCCCCGCTCGACAAAAAAAAAAAAAAGATGGGTAAAAAAGCACGGCTTGAAATTCTGAACAAAAAATAGAAGGATCCAATAATGAACTACCCCATTCTTCCAAAAAATCACTCAATAATTTGATTTAGGTTTCTAGGTGTTCTTCCGCATTCGTATATCATCAAACCGCATAGCCGGACAAAGGCGTCTGATTAGTCAAAGTCATCTTAAGTTATAGCTCAACTAATTAATAAACTCTTGACCATGATTTTTCGTTGAGGTGGACGTTTACTGTTTTGCGAAGAGACAAGACGGAAACGGATGAACAGGGGTGACACTTGCTGCTTTTAGTGCAAAGAGTGTTTAAGGATTGTCCAATGACAGTGGAGTTAGGTTTGCCTTTTCCTCTTTGTTTTTTCTTCTTTTTTCTCTCTCTGGAATCTAGAGACCTCGCGTGAAAGACTCTGGGGGAAAAGACTAGAGCGTCCTAGGCTGCTCATTGGGTCCTGGGGGACCAAGGTCATCTGGCAAATATAGAGACACGGAGGATTCGTCCATGGTGAAATGCAATAAATGATGATGGAGACTACGTAAAAAAAAAGTAGGACACCTAACGCTGAACGATTTTCGCGGACATGAAAGTGAGCGGACGAGATATGTCGTCGTTGAATTTAGCAATCGGTTATACAGAACGAACGCTTGGCCATTGAAAATGCATTCATACACTGGATTGGAAATGTGTTACAACGGTCGCTAGACCTATGATGCCTATCTAACACATCTCTAATCTAGCATAGCTCGGAATATAAACGGTATGAAGTCAACTAGGCTGCGTATGGTAACGCTTTAGAAAAAGTGTTTCTGTTTCCAAAGTGTTCTGTGAACACTTTGGGAACAGAAACGCGTATGGTAAAAAAATGTTCCCAAAGTGTTCCGAGAACACTCTTAAAACACTTTTGAAGCAGAAACAAAAAAAAAACTTGTTTCTGTGTTTTCGAAACACTTTTTAGAAACACATTTGAAATATTTTTTTAAAAACAATGGAAACACTTTCTTGAAAGTAATTAAAATAAAAATAATTTAAAAATAATTTAAAATAAAAATAATTTTTTCAAAAATTAAAAAATTAAAAAACGAAATAATTAAAAATAATTAAAGAACTTAATTTAAAATAAAAATATTTTTTAAAAATTAATTGAGAAATCAAATCATTCACAAAGAGTAAAATTATGAATATAATTTTCTTGCAATTACCAAACGCGTTTCTGTTCCTAAAAATCGTTGTCGAGAATAGAAACGGAAAAAAGTGTTTCTGTTCCAAAAGTTATTCTGGAATAGAAATGTTACCATATGCAGCCCTAGTGTTATAGACAAGTTATGAACTAATTAAACGTAATGGGCACCTGTTTGAGTAATCATTTTCAATATCCAGTCCAGAGCCGCGGCACGTATCATGTTGACCATCTCACAGAGTGAATTCCATAATGTTTCGGTTATCATTATTCAAGGCATTGTCGGTAGTTCCCTCTATCTTCTGTCAGAATTTACTGAGCGTCTAGGTTTTAGGTGGATTTCGTTATGAATATATCTACTTGTACACTTTGGTCTTATGGCCCCTTAAATAGTTTTAGACACACCCTAAATTAAATGGTCCAAAATAACCCTTGTCACAATCTCGTTAGTGGTAAGAATGAAGAGAGAGAGAGAGAAAAAAATGCGCATTTGATGTGGATCATCTTATTTGAACACAAAAGAAGAAGAAGAAGAAACAACAATAATTAAGGAAAAGTGGATAAAAATCCCGAGATCGATTGATCTACATCGAAGGTATGTTTTTTCCCCCTCTATCGTCGACCTTACCATTAATGAGTTTTTTCCCGGCGAGGGCCATTTTAGACTGTTTCGAAAATTTAAGACGTGTTTAAAGATATCTGAAGGGTAGAAGCAGCACGGGCCACATCATTTTCCGCAACATGTTTAGGGTTTGTAGGATGATCAATACGGACCGCGAATGTTGTTTTGGGACAACGTCATCTTCTAGGGCCAGATCCGATTGTTTTTATGTGGTCTCTCATCTACTCCACCGGCACATGCTTTTGACCAGGGCGCGGTAATGGAACCTCCTCGCGCGAGGTTTCTAGGAAAGAAGGAAGAGACAATTGCCACAAAGAGAGCTTGTATTGGGCAACGCGGGGAGATTAGGTGGGATATTTTTGTTGTTTTGGCGCTGATATGAAGAGGCAAAAGTGATGCGGGGTAGGTGACGATTCGATCTTGATAGATTTAGGATATTCCAGTTTGACATTCTGTTTTTATTTAATTAAGTTAATTAATTTAGGAAACCTATTTAGTGTAGAATCTTTGAATTTGTTGTTTCTGTAGTAAGCTCTAAATAAGGATGTCTCATGTGATATCACTAGACTAGCAGGAGGACACCAAAAGTGCCAAAATTTGCGTACGGCTCATTTTGGTGCCAATTTTTTTTTTTTTTGGACCGCTTAAGTGTAATTATTTTTTTAAAAAATTATTTGAGTGCTAACTCTAGTGAGTTTTTCTGAAAGTCTTATATGTTTTTTTTAATCAATAAGCTAAGTGGCTCGCCGGAGGATACCAACAAAATAGAACAAAAATATCTTATATGGCATTTTTTTCATTTTTTTTATTAATACACAAGGTTAAAGAAATAAGAGAAGAAAATAGAAGAAAAATGTCTTTAGGTTATTTTTCGAAAATAATATCGTCTCATTTGATAAGCTGGTAACATGATGAGAGAAAATAAGCAAATCATACAAATAAAAGGCTAGTAAATTCATTAGACTTGATAGATTTACGACATTTTATTAAAAAAATGACAAATAAGAAATTATAAAAGAAACGGAATGGTTGATAAATTAGCAAAAAAAAAAAACTAGACGGTGGTAAAGAAACTCTAATTAGAGTTCGTAACCCAAAAAAGTTAGTTTTATAGTGCTGGGAAATAATTCAAATTGACATTGGTAAATTCATATAAAATTTGGTAAATTTTAGGCAGTTGGTATAAAGAAAATTAAAAGTTTGTGTAATCTTCAAACTGTCAAAAAGAGTTGGTAATTTTCGTATGTGTGGCCAAATTTCCAACAAATTGCTTAGAAACCAGTAAATCAGTCTCACCAACAGCTTTTGTGACACTTGCTAGATCATTCAAAAAACCATCGGCACGAAGAAAGAAAATCATTTTATTTTGCAGAAATGAAATACTTGGATCATCTTATGTAGGGTTAACATCACGAAAAATCTCAAACTAGTACACATGTGACAAATTTATCCCGAACTAACTTTTAACCACCAAAAACCTACTTACTAACTTTTTTTTCAACCAAAAAAATTCAAAAACATTAAACCGGTACATCTGTGACAAATTTGTCCCAAAATTAAATTTTTACTACCAAAAACCACAAATTGATATATTTACCCTCCGTTAGTCTTCATTAAATTAGGTTAATACCATAAAAAAAAACTTCAAATTATACTATGTGATAGACGGAGGATAAAAACCTCAAATTAATACATTTGTCAACCGTCATGTATCATTCAACTCGATAATTTAATAAAAATTTTAACGAAAACTAATGAAGGGTAAATTTGCCACAGGTGTACTAATTTAGAGTTTTGTGTGGTCAAAAATTAGTTTGGGACAGATTTGTCACAAATGTATCGGAAGTTTTGCGTGGTACTAACCTTTTTATGTATTCGGAGCATACTTCTCTCTTTGGCTTATGGACTTCGCTTATGATACAAAAAACATATCAAAAGTCATAATATGTTCTAAAATGCTTCGGTAGGTATTTAAGGTTCCTTCGGATGCAAAAGCGTGCCACTTCATCTAACCAGACGAATTGGTCAACAACTTATGGATTAATCTTTTTGGTAGGTCTAACTCTGCTGATCATCGATGGAGAAAGAAAAAAGAGCTTCACAAGTTCCACTAATTCCCAATAACGTAGAAAACTGAGCTAGTTGTAGCATGCGTGCATCAGTAACCAATAAAATAGTTGTATTGAGATCAACAGTGCTAGTTAGGAAAATATGCACACCATCTATCTTTCCGATCCCCGTCGGCGCTCCCGCAGCGGGACAATCACCTCCTGAACAAGTTCCAAAGCCTCATTCATGGCAAGCTGTGCTCGAGGAGTGAGATCATCTTGGCACGGATCGGTTTTCATCAACGTCTCTTTGGCACACTCGCAGCTCGGTTTTCAGCAACATGTAGAACCCGGTGTCGTAAATATTTCTCATGGTGAGTATACAGAGGTTATACTAACACACATGCTAAATTTTCCTTCAATTATGAAAAGCAGGAAATCTGGCATAATAGCTGTGTTGTTCACCATTTATTTCTAGGGTTTTGGTTATAGATTAGATTGTCCTTGCAAGGAAAAAAAAAAATCAAACAAGAACAATTCCATTGAACAAAGCCGTGTCCATCAACCATCTTCTTGAAAAAGATGGGAGAGAAAGCGCGACGCCCTACTGCAGATATTCTCTTATTTTGTTTTTATTGCCGATGCTATCATATACATTGGTGAAATTTCTTATGGAAGTCCCTCTCCTTATTGAAATTATTCCACTGGCCAGCACTCCCCTTTATCGCAATCAAGGAATGGAGAGAGAGATTGAAGATTGAACCCCACATTCGCTTGATCGTTAGCGCACCCACTGAGGTTCCAGCTCTGGACCATCTCCTCTGAGAACATCACGGCTTGTTCCTTGGGAGAACTGGGAGAAGCTGATGAGGTGCTGTCGTAGGAGCCGTAGTTGTAGCAGTTGAAGCCGCGAAACTTGTCGGATAAGTCGGAGCTCAGGAACTCTGACAAGTCGATCTCGCCGAAATCGAAGTCCGTTGCCAGATGATCTTCACCGCCGGCAAGAAACGGCGCTTCGCCATCTGCATTTTTGTGCTTCGCCGCAGGCATGGCGTCGGTTTGGGTTGCTGCGTCGGTGATGGTGCGGCAATGTTGTTGCTGTTGTTGTTGCTGCATGGCTTGGGGGCGGACTTGCGGAGGAGCGAGAAACAGGACCCTGGAGCACTTCAAGGCCTTAGTCCTCACCACTTGGGTTGCTGGTTGAGAGTTGGTGACGACCTTCGACTTCTTGATTCTGGTCTCTTTCGATGGCTTCGGCTGGTCTTTCACCTTCTTGCTCACAATGGTGTTCCAGTAGTTCTTTATTTCATTGTCTGTTCGCCCCGGGAGCCTCCCCGCGATCAGAGACCACCTGACCAGTGACCACTGTTAAGTAAAATCTATTGACAGTAAGCATCGTCTTCTCGAAAAATCGTCATTTTCTCCAACAAAACAAACTGGAATTGAAAAGATGAAAAGTGAGTAAAATGTGAAGACCTATTGCCCAGGAGCTTGTGCAGCCTGACGATGAGCTCCTCCTCGTCCGCCGTTATGTTGCCACGCTTGATGTCAGGTCTCAAATAGTTCAACCACCGGAGCCTGCAACTCTTGCCGCATCTCTTCAAGCCTGTCTCCGACAAGCAAGAAAACATGTTTCTTGAGACTTTCCTGGAATTACACTAGATGGCCCACATCAACATTCTCGATCATCATCATCCCTGTCTCTACTTCAGACAATAACCTATTTCCATTTCAAGAGATTCGTTTGGCAAGCGAATGCGTCGGTGTCGTTTCTTACCTGCTTCCTTGGGGAGGTTCCTCCAGCCTCCTTCGCCGTGGGCTTGGATGTAATCCATGAGAACTCTGTCCTCTTGAGCCGTCCAGGCTCCTCTGTTCAAGCCCTCCTTCGCGCAGCAAGGGCTTCTTCCCATCTTTGAGCAAACTCTTCCTGGTTTTGCGGGCGCGAGTTTTCGTCAATCAGTCTCTTCAAGTGAAATAAAAGAAAGGAAACTGAATCTTGGTCTCGTGTCATCGGATCCTAGACAGACCCGCTACTTATAAACCGGAAACCCACCCCCCACCCCCCTCTTTTTTTTTTTTTTTTTCCTGGTAATTCATTGCATCACACTTAGTATTAGGAAATTGGGAAATTGTTCCACCATTGACGTAGTCCTCGTGTCTTTAAAATCAACTTGCCAAATCTTCTTTTATTTCAAGTGGGTCATTCCCCCATTAACTATCATGGGACCATCTTCGATTGCGCAAATAATTTTCCATGAATAAGACCTCAAACAGCGTACGTCGATTTACAAATCCGAATATGTATTTCCTCTTATGTTTATGGTCAAAAGAGTGTTTCTTCAATGCCGCACTTACTTGTATAAGCCTAGACACATCCACAAACATAAAATGACGATTTGAAATTTCTTAAGCGACAAAACCTGCCATCGCTAATATAAACCGATCCGATTCTATTCCGGTCAAGGATAGCCAATGTGACTATCAGGAATGCCCTAAGGGAGAGGCGTGAGGGCGACGCCGGCGGTGTTGACGTGACATCGTTTTTAAGTTAATCCTAGATTGAGAGTGTCTTAATCCCTTTAGTAAGTATCCTCCTCACAAAATACCTCCCTCCCTCAAAAGAAATGAAGTAGAAAAACTCATTTCGTAATTTGTTTGATATGCGAATCGAACGTGGGGCACGTGGAGGAAACACTTGTTGCCCCAGTTGCTCATGGAAAGCGAAGCCACATCCCAGGTTCGAACCCTTCTAAACCGTCTTCATCATCGCCTCCAACAGCGACGGCTCCGGACATCAGGGACGTCGATCCTAAAATTAGACTGTCCCACAACCCTTTACTTCTCTATAATTTATGCGTTCCATCTATTTCCCCAGCTAACTTTCCATGGGAAACGTGGCGCGTCTACTTGCCAAGTAGTTCCGGCCGCTCCGACGACCGCCCAGCGCAAGGCGTTCCAAGCTCTCGTGGAGGGTATTAGAGTAATTAAATATTAAACCACACCTTCATCTAATAACTTAAATTTTTGGAATAGTTGGCAGTGGTCTCACAAAATCTTACAAGGTATCAGAGTATGAGGCCTTCAGTTTAAATCTTTTTAGGCCGCTATTTATCTCCCCCATGATATATTTCCACTAGTACTAGGCAAAAAAAAAAATCAAACTAAACATGAGGGGGAGTGTTAGAGTAATTAAGCTTAAGCTTTTACAACAGTTGGTAGTGGTTCTAGAAATCTCACGGGGCGGCCACCGGTTCAAGAATAGAAATACACATGCATTGACCAGAAATTACAACTAAGTGCGTCGTCGTTTTCTTAAATAACGAAGGGCGCTATTTAATTCAAGTTGAGCTTTCCACATCGCTTGCATCTGCCCTTCCTTGTGTAAGTTTTCCTCCAAGCTAACCTTCTCGACCTCTCTTGAAAGTTCGGTGCGGGCAATGGCCTAATGTCAGCTCTCAACCGTCCATGTCTCCATCCATAGAGGATCACCAATTGGGACAATTCTAGTGTCACAATCGCCAATTTACGAGAACTTATACGATGATGCCATAAACTGAAAACTGAACACAGGGTAAGTGGGTCGTATGTGTTCAAACATTTTGAACGGGCGCGAATTCTTTAATTAAAAGAGAGTCGCGGAGATCCCTGCCTTAATCGGATCTAGGTAATTGGGCTAGGTGTCGAATTGCGAGTTGAATCTCGGCATCTTACATATTTGAATGCATTTTTCGAAACGTTCGATGAGGTTCTTATCAAACTGATTATTCGGGTATCAAATTTGAGTTACGTTGCATTGTTTTCTATCTAAATCCATCAGTTCCGTCGTCATTTGTAACTGTGGTTTACTTATAAACTGAGAGTGTCTCTGTGATCGCCTTTCTTTTTTGGACGGGATCTCCTTTCTTGCCAAGGTAGACTTGCAGTCCAGAATCCTTTTAGCATATATTTTTTTTTCATGCATCATCGTGCATGCATGATTGAAATCTCCTTACTGAAAAAGGTAAAAATAAAGAAATTGCAGCACTAGGCTCTTGTTGGCCGTATGTCTAGAGCTTGGCAAGAAATCTCCTTACTGGAAAAGGTAAAAATAAAGAAATCTCGAGGGTCGGCCGTGGTGCTATCAAATCCACATGCGATCAGGGCCCCAGCCACCATATGCCATTTAATTGGTTTTTCTTGTCTTATACCTCAAATGGGCACACTCACGTCACATGCACCCCCAACTAATTTCACTACCACATGAAATTCCAAACAGATCCTTCTATGCCACATCTAGCTCCAATCGTGCTAGGAAAAATCTCAAGTTGACTCATCTTTGCCATATTTAAGCCAAACTGATTTTTGTATTACAAAAAAGAAAATCAATTTGAGATTTCTCGTGATATGAATATTAATTTGGGATAAATATGGCACGGATGTACCAGTTTGCAGATTTTTGTGACATGGAAATTAGTTAAAGGTAAACATGGTACCAGTATATCAATTTGAGATTTTGATTGTATAAAGTATATACAATGAACAAGTTACTTACTTTCTAATTTAAGATTGAAAAGTTATCAACTTTTGTAGGTTAGATCAGGTTAGGTTATCGGCTCTTATTTGAGTTACTCACTAATATCTAACATTTCCTTTTTTATATTAGGTGTTCTAGCAGTTTAATATTTTTTATTGTCATATTACATTTGATAACTTTTTCTTAGATATTACCAATCTAACTTAGCATAATTAACATGTCATTATGCCATTGAAACTTCCGAATAGAACTAGGTTGCCAACTCTCATTAAAATTCAACAGAAATTTATTTGATTTACCAACTTTTCTCGTCATTTACAACTTTTATTTGCATTTTCTAGCAATATCTTATCTTTACCAACTCTTTTCATAAATTGTCAATCTTAATTAGAGTGACTTACCAATTTTCTCTGATTAAATTGCTGACTAGTTTTAGATTATCCATTCTCCTATGAGTCACTTTCCATGTGTTTTTTAATAACCAACTTTTCGTATCTCTTACATATTGTTTTTTGTCTCCCACTCTCATATGGAATTACTAATTTTAGTTTAAGTGATTTATCAATTCATCCCTAATTAAATTATCACCTAACGATGGGCTACCAACTCTCATTTGGGTAAGTTACTACTGTTTATTTGTATTTTCAATTTACCAACTTCTCTAATAAGTTATATAATAATTGAAAATAAAGTTGGTAAATCATCAGAAAAATTTATGTTGTTGATAAGAAAGTTAAACACAAGTTGGTAAATAGAATGAATTTTTTTTGTAAGATATAAGAGAAGCTTGTGATTTAAGAAATAATTAATTAACCTTGATAACTAACACAATAAAAGTTAATAATGCAAAATTAGTTGTGCGGTCTAATTGTAGAAAAACTAAATAAATGACTGATGAACAACCAAATGAGAGTATGGTAATCAAAAAATAATTGGTATATTAATAAAAGAAAAGTTGGTAAGTTCATATAATAATTTGTACACTTAAGGCGTTACTAAGAAATGTAACATGCGTTGGTAAAAGATAAGAGAATCTTTTTCTGTTACAATTTTCCTAATGTGATCTACATTAATTGAAATTAATATTTGGGTTGGTCTATTAAGGTAGGATGACGATATTCTTAATTAGTTTTAATATGGGCTAACAAGTGTGGGCTGAGTTAGGCCTGACCCATGATGAGAGGATCCGTGGCTAAGAACTCTATAAATGATCGAGTCCATCCTCTAGCCCTCTAATGCAAAAATTAGAACGTATCATTTCATTTTGAAGTGTGTTCGTCTCATTCAACCAGCGTTCCAATAGAGAATAGAGGGGGAAGCGCTTGAGTTCATCGCCGTTCTACGTCAAGTCTTGATGGATTCCAAACCATGTGTGCGCCAATCCCTTTTCTCTAATATGTACCATTTTTCTAATTATGGTTATGGTGATCCTTGCGGCACCGCATTCATGGCCTTACATTTTCAATCCAAGATAATGGAAGTTAGAAATTGAAAAATAGAAAACCAAATAAAAGTTGGTAACTAAGTCAAATAAGAAACGATAAGGCAAAATTAGCTACTAATCTGATTGAAGAAAGTCGGAAATTACACTAATTGAAGTCAACAATCCATCGAAAGAGAGTGTAATTTGAAATTTTGGTAAGCACGGCAATTAGAAGCTGCAACATTACAGAAAAATTACTAAATTCAAGAAAACACAAATACATGGGTCATGGGCCGACAGATTTTGATCGTGGAATTAACCTGCGCAGCGTCTAGCAAGCTAGGCTAGACCAGCCTTCCTCATGTAGTTGATCTATAGAACACTTAAGCGAATAACTTTCCCGTATTTGAACATACTATAGCTAGCTCAACTCGAGCATTTATTACATCGAGTAAGATGTGTATAACACTTTAGGCACAATAACTAGTTTTAGCCTGCCATGGCCTCATCAGGATACAAATCAAATTCCTCCACTCTCTCTTGGTCATGTGCTCTTGTGGGTGTGTGTTTGGTTCAATTCGAATCACCCGACCTCAAGCGAGTGCGAGTTTACGTGCAGGCTGACATGGGATCTTATTCCTAAGGCCACTTGGATTGTGGGAACGCTAGATCGACCCTCGGTTCGTGACACATATCTATAAACAAAGGAATGAAAGCAATTAGTAATTTAATTGCATAAAAATTTGTAATCACACAAATAAAGGTGGATAATTATATATATTACTCGTTGAACTTAAGCCTTTGTTGAGACAAGTAAATAATAATTGGTCAAAGATAAGGGAAACTTGTTTTGTCACAGAAAAGAGAAGTTCATGTTAGAAAAAAAAAAAAGGACATTTGTAACCAACTTAAATAGGAGTTGGTACCATAATAGTTCGGTAACTTAATTTGAAATGTTGGTAATCACTCTAATTATTGTTGGTACTTTCTAAACGGAGTTAGAAAATTTAAAAGTTGGCAAGCAAGACAAATAAAAATGTTAACTCAATAGAATAGTTGGTATATTAAAAAAATAAAAATAAACATTAATAATAAGCAACTCAAATGAGAGTTGATAACCATAAACTAGTTATTAATTGGAGAAAATTAATAATTGAGTCACTAAAATAAAGATTGCTACTTTCATATAATAAATGGCAAATATAGTCATCAGTAAATCTAAGGTGATGATCAGAAATGTAAATAAATGAACCAATTAAGCCTTAATAACTAACTCAGTTAAAAGTTAATAATGCAAAACTTGTCGTAAGTTAATCTGAAAACGTTTAATAATAGCTCTAATTAAGGTCGGCAATTATTAAGAGTTGGCAATGTATAGCGAGTTTTTAAGGTAAATAAATGTTCATAACTCAATAGGAAAGTTTGCAAATCATTAAAAAAAATAATAATATAAAGATGGTAAGCGATTTAAACGAAACTCGGATAGTCAAAACTAAGCGGTGTCCTAAATGGGAGACAAACCAATAAGTCACATAAATAAAACATTGTTGAATTCATATAAGGATTGATAAATTTAAAGTATTTGCAACGGAGAGAAATAAAATTTGGTAAACGACAACAAATGTCGATAAATTAAAAAAATTAAATAAATATGAATAATTAACTTAATCAAGAGCTAATAACTCAGAACTAATTGGCAATTTAATAGGAGAAAAACTAGTAAGCCACTCAAATAATAAATTGGTAATTTCATACAAGAGTTGGTAAATTCAAGACATCGGTTAAAATGGACGAATAAAAGTTACTAAAAGATGAGAAAGATTGATAGTTTATAAATTGCCAAAAAGATTTAAAACTTTCATTGAAGTGTAAAGAAGTTACCAACAAGTTAACGGGAGATAAGGTCATCAGCAACTTCTCTTACGAGCAGTTTTTTGATATTTACCAACTTTTGCGGGAGAATATCGACACACAAAAAAGAAATTCTTTTTTAGAACGAAAGGGTGCCCTTAAATACAGTTGCAATAGATCCTCGAAAATACATGACATTATTTTGCTTTCAACAATTTGCTCTTCCAATGAAGTACATTATAAGCCTTGCATGAATGGCTAATCAAATGGTGGCCACAATAGCTTATTCATCTAAATTGTAACCACCTTCCGAATCAAGAAATGATGCCAACGAATTGAAATCGAAACTTCCACTCGGTCGAAAAGGCTCGTCATCGTCCCTCCAGGTCTCAAGTCCTTCCGAGCGGATACCTTCGGCATCATCTTGCACGGAAAGAGTGAAATTGGAAGGATAGCAATCAGCCTTCTCCCCTTCGAGAGGGAAACACGAAGCCAGATTTTGAGCTTCGTCCGACACTAGAAGGTCATCGATGTTGAAATCGGCTAGAAAGTCGGAAGATGAGTTGGTTTGGCGAGTCGATGAATAAGATGAGGTCTCGCTGTTTGAATTATGAACCGACGTTGCCTTGCTAGCTACTTGATCGATCAGTGAGGGTGGGAGGATGACCCTAGTGCATCTGATTGCTTTCGTTCGAACAACCTGGTGTGGCTTCGCCCCCGATGGCAAGTCTTCCTTCGACATCTCACTCCCAGGTTCCAATTCATCGGACCGCCTGACAGGAGTTTTATGCATCTGATCCTGCACCTTCTTGCTAAGGTTGGTGTTCCAGTGATTCTTTATTTCATTGTCTGTTCGTCCGGGGAGTCTCCCGGCTATTAACGACCACCTGCAACGGGGCAAATTTCGGCATTATAAGCTAACTTGACTATTAATTACTTTGGTCGCATCCTGTTTGTCAAAAGGAAGTTAATGAATCGCGGAGGTGACTTTTAAGCAATGCAACAGCCGACAATGCTGCTGTTTTCATAGCAATGGCTGAAGATGCTTGTTGCTAATGAAAGCACAAACCAAACCAGAGCAACGTCCTAGATCTATCCTTGATTTCTGTTCTTGGATATCAGTGAAGATCCCCTCATTGACTTCTCCTTTGATTATTAAAGGACACAGAATTTTAGTCCTAGTTGTGAGAAAAAGAAGAAAAAAAAATCAGACTTTATACTCCGAGAACCCCATTAAAAAAAAAAGGAAACTAACTGAAGAAATAATATTAAACAATAAAAAGCACATAAGAGAAGAGTGACATTAACCATCAGTCGTTGGATGGCACACATTGATTAAAAAAAAAAGTCGAATAATTAACAAATGTTACTTGTGTCAGATGACAACAATGTGCGATATTGTATTTCAGAAATTGTCCAGAATTTCTCGATTTTGATAAATATATATATACACATACACATACACACACACAACAATGTGCGATATTGTATTCCAGAAATTGTTTGGGATTTCTCTAGTTTGATAAAAGATAATATATGTATATACATATACAAGGCACCAATGCTCCGAGAATTCTTGGTTTGTATTTTGGAGACAAGAGCTCCAAAGAAATAATATATCTTCTCTTACAATAATATTTACCTGTTGCCCAAGAGATTATGCAGTCTGATAATGAGCTCCTCTTCATCCATAGAGATGTTTCCTCTCTTGATACCTGGCCTCAGGTAATTCAACCACCTTAATCTGCAACTCTTCCCGCAACGCTTCAACCCTACAACAAGAATGCCAAGCCGAAAACGTGTGAAACAACGAGAACAAAAGTTCACCGAGACGCGCGATAGATTACTCCGAAGCGGCAAAACCTTAGCAGGCGTTGCATCTCAACGCTTCCACGGCGAACGAAAACACAAAACCATGCGACGGAAATCGGGGTGGTATAGTAGGAGTACGAACCAGCTCGCTGAGGGAGGTCTCGCCATTTCCCTTCGCCGTGAGCTTGGATGTAGTCGACGAGGATCTTGTCTTCTCCGGCAGTCCAAATTCCTCTGTTCAGCCCTTCTTTTGCACAGCATGGCCTCCTTCCCATCTCTCTCTCTCTCTCTCGGTCTGAGAAAGTGATTGGGAGTTCGACTATGAGCTGGAGTTGGAGTGGGGCTTGTACTGCTTCCTCGAACGCACACACAAGGTATATATGGACAGTTTGGAACTGGATTTATTAATAATTTGCGTAAATGCAGGCACATGGTCCTGGGGTTCCTTGGGGATCCAATTGGTCAGCGTGCGTCTTGTGGAAATAAAGAATAAAAAATGAGAAAATATTGGGTACGGAATAAAATCCAAGTCAGTAAAACAGCACTTCATCAATTGATCGACACATGTCCAGTGAACCCGCAATTTCATGTTTTCCACAGGTCCCTTCCTCACTCATGTTCTGTCTCCCACGAACACCCCCACCTTCTCTCTTCCACCGTCCCTCTTCTCAGGCTACAGAAAACCATAATAAGAAATCAAGTCGTCCAAAAATGAAGCGTGCACAAAACAAAGGAAGACGACAAAGACAGACCCTGTTTTTGCTTCCTTTCGAATTGAATGCATGAACTTCGTGCGCTTCCATCACAAAAGACTCTTATAAGCGTCTTCTACTTCTTTTTCCAGAAGCTTTATCATACTTCAAATACATATAATAATAATAAAAGCTTCTACTTATAATTTCTAATCCAATGTCGATGCTAACGCAAGTTCATATATATATCAACAGCATCCACATCACCATAACCACTTCCTCCGAGCACTTACCCAATTTCTAATCCTCTAGCATATGAGGGGTGTTGAAGAGAGACGGAGAAGAGTAGCTACGGAGGAGAGAGAAGGTGGGGGTGTTTCTGGAAGAAAGAAGGTGAGAGAGAAAGGGATCTATAGAAAATCTGAAATGCCGGCCCCATCGAACACGTGTCGGTCAATGAATAGAGTGTTATTTTGCTGACTTGGAATATCTCATGTACCCAAGAATAAGGTAGATTTGATCGTTTGGCACTTCTTCCTTCTTTAATAGAATGTCAAAGTAAGCGCCAAAAAAAAAATTGAAAACTCTTCGGGTTGAGCTTTCTGGGTTGTCTAAGGATGGAAAAAAGGTAAAAAAAAAAAATTAATGGCAGGATTAATGGAGGGATCTATCTTTCAGTATCTTAAGAAAAAAAAACTCTAATTTAATTATTTATTCACTTTAATACGGTGAATAGAACTGAGCCTAGAAAAAGATTATCTTCAAGAAATTTTACATGAAATAAGATATACCCTTTCTACCTGTTAGGATTCAGTGCACATTCACAATGAAGTAAATCGCAAGAGCAAGAAAGGAAGATCAAGACACGAGATATTATCCTAGTCTACTCTTAAACCATGGCTATATCCAGCAGAGGATTCTACTGTAATTAATATCTTGCACTTCTTATTACATCACTTAATTACAAGCAAAAAAATTATATATAACAAAGTAACTATTCATGAGCTCAAGTCCAAATTACTAATAAAAAAATATGAACTCAAACTATAAAATCCTCCCTTGTTCGAGGGAAGTCGAATCTTAACTTGTCTTCTTGTTGGTAGAAAGTATAGACAACACCTCAGTACTACCAACCAACTTAAGGTGTTTCTTGGTGTCTTGTAAGGTCTCATGTCCCTCGTCCATTTATGTTGTTTCACCAAAAAGTGAAAATCCTGAGTCCTTGTGATATTCCGTGATGGGATTGCCGAGACGTTGCTAAAGGAGGTATTATGACGAGTCTCGAGACCTATCAATTGCTTAATAGATTGAATCCAAGTTGTCAACGATGATTGAATGATACTAACTTTCCGCAAGACAAAACCTTATCATTGTGACCACTCTCGAAGAAATCTTCCTCACATCGACCAATTATATTTAAAAAAAAAAAAAAACTAGACATAAGTACTCACGTGGAGTAAAAGGACCAATGGCGATGAAAAAAAAAGGGTGCACTAACAACAAGAAAAAGGTGCGCCCGAGGAAAATAAAAATGGGGTTTCGAATGATCAACTAATGTCTGAAATCCCAAGAAAAAAGGGAGACTTTTCTTATTATTCTATCCTGAAAAAATCAGGATTTAATTTAATCAGAAAAAATCGGTGTTTCCTTGATTCGATCAGAGCCGGAGAAGATGCGGATTAACCGGCGTTGATTCCTCCTCAGATTCAAGCACGAGTTACCGCCCTTCGCAGAAGTCCATGGGGACAGATTTTTTTACTTCTGCTTGAAGGAAGATATCGGCCACCATTAATGGTGTTAGTCCAAACTCAAATGGGGTTTTTTTTTTAATTGAAGTTTAGGGATTCCAAGAAAGATGGATGCTTCATAGATCCAAAGCGCGGTAGAAAATGCCGTCAGAAAGTTCCAAAAACGTGGCTCGAGGAATTCCATTCTTCATAGGAACGCACGAACCACGTTTAGTCTCACCTGCTCCATAAGCTTTCACATCTTTTCTGCAGTAAACAACGCATGCATCATTAGTTAATGATGCGTTTACCTCGCGGGGAAAAAAAAAGATTCAAAAAATATTTTTTTAAAAATAATCGTTTGTATCGATTATAGATGTGAATGGACCAAAAATACTTTCGTTATCAACATAAGTTGATATTTTTCATTTGATTAGTTATTTCAAGGATCATTCTTGAAAGAATATTATTTAAATCATTTTGCTTTTAGCGAAACAAGCGAAAACCATCTCTCACTAAACTATGATGGCAATCGAGTGTCTATTTTCCATGTCGCTTTCGTCTTGTTGTATCTCCTTTATGCCACGAAAGAGTATAATCACCTCATATTTGCAAATGACACTACGAGTCCATAATTTGGATATGATTTGTATTTCTGCTTATAAAAAGGCGAAGGCTGACCAAAGTGATGAGAAATAAAAGATATGACCGGGTGATCACATCGGGAGAATTACTGTCCAAGGGTTTTGGATTTGTGCCTTTTACTCGACGTTTGCTCTCTAAGCATGTCATTCAACACTTGTGCATGTTGATTTTTCACTTCCCCTACCCTTGTTTACGAGACAAAAGTTTCTCCTAAAATCACCAAACATGGTGGTCTTGCGCTAGAGGGTCGCACCATCTTTTCTTGAGATTATGAGATAGAGCCATCTTGAGCAAATCTTTAACTAGTTTGAACCTTCAGTATTTTACCAGTTTAAAAAGGAAAAACAAAAAACTTTCTCCAACGAGGAAACAAATTTGATGGAAAAAAAAAAGATGGAGTAAAGACTAAGAGCGCATGACAACACTTTTACTTTAGAAATCAATTTCTTGCCGGAAGTTAATTTTTCTACTTTTGCTTGAGCAGAATTTGATTTTTTTTACTTTTGGAGAGAAATAATTTTTTTTTTTTTACTTCTTCAAGTAGCTTCTAGAGAGAAAAAAATACTCCATAAGCTAAAAAAAATTGAAGGTGTGCAACCAAACGGATTTCTGATTTAAAAGTTGCGTTACCAAATAGATTTTTGCTTCAAAAGTGTCGTCATACATGTCCTGGGGGATACACACTGGGCATTATGATTTCATTAGTTGAATATGTTCACATCTCAATACTTATGGGACCACATTGTCTGGAGGAAAGTTATTAGTCAAATGTTCTTAATTATTATTTCGACCGACAAAATTATTATTATATGAGCATGTGATGTATATTTTATGCACCAAGTTGGGCTAATGGACACCTAAAGTAGTAAACAATTCGCGAAGCCCTCCCCTCCATTCTTTTAACTTTTCTTTACCGTTACTATTGCTGATCAACCTTAATTACCCTTCATGTGCACCAAAATGAAGAATATGCCACGTTGCCCTATCAATCAACTCGAGCTTCTGACCACCTACTGACACAAAATTTTGCTGGAAATCGCTCGCACAAATCAGACTTGATGAGATCAAGAACGCAGGACTCTTGCGTGAGGGTTGCGCCACCGGCGAAGTCTTCGTTTCTGCCTCACTGTTCGTGCAGAACGAGGCAAGAGAAAGATCACTGGAGATGGATCACTGACCAATCGAACCAGAGACAGAGAGGCATGCTTCATGCGATTCATGTGTTGACTTGATGTTTGATGTTGAGCACGGAGGCCCGACGAGGGAGTTGACTTACGACACAATTAATTGGAGAAATCTTTGGTTGTTTTTTTTTTCTCAACCAGCATGTTTTTTTGCGGGTGGAAAAACAGCCTCAGTTGGCACTTGGCCAGTACAGTAGTTGGACCTTGGAGAGTGTCGAGGAATCGCGAGACATTAAAGTGGGTTATACTCCAAAGCGCTCATAGATTAATTCCTTTGGCTTTGTGTTAGTGAATTTTTTATGTCCCTTAAGATGGAGGTCTTAACGACTAAACCGCAAATGAGAGGCTGGATGAGCTGATTGTTCAAGTCTAGGCTGGAGTTGAGTCGAGTTAAATGTCATTCGAATGCATGCGAAACCAAGTCAAGCCAAAGTTTGAAGTCTAGTATTATTTTCTTTTCTTCCCCTACAAGGTTAGTCATATTATAATTGAAAAAATTATCAAAAAAATCCTAAGCCTTTTGAATTTTTGTCAATTCAGTCATAAATCTTCTGAATTTGCCGATTCAATCCTAAAGTTTTTCACTTTTTGCCAATTCAATCCTATTTATCGAAAATCATTGATGTAGATGCCGGCAGTCCTATATGACACCACTAGCGCTAACACGGACAATTTTTAACAATATTTTAATATTTTTCAAATATTTTTATCTTTTTCTTTTTCTTTTTCTTTTTCTTTTTCTTTTTTTTCTTTTTCTTTTTTTCTTTTATTTTTTTCCCTCCAGCCATCACCCTCGACCTCTGCCTGTGTTAGGCAAGGGACGCCCTCGCTTGGCAGGCGAGGGTTGCCCCTGTCGACCCTTGACAAGGGGTTGCCCTAGCTTGGACGAGCTATGGCCACCCTCGCTAGATCAGTGCAGGGTTGCCCTCACCACTCGCGAGGGTCGTCCTCCCCAGAGGCCGGCGGGGGTGGTCAAGGACGACCCTCGCACGATGCCATCAGAGGTCAAGGCCGAAGAGAAAAAAAGAAAAAAAAAATTAAAAATTAAAATATTCGAGAAAAATTAAAATATTATTAAATATTATCTACTTCAGCGATTTTTCTATCTAATAGGACTTAATTGACAAAAAGTGAAAAGGTTTATGACTGTATTGATAAAAGTGTAAAAGGTTTAGGACTTTTTTTGACAATTTTCTCCATTATAATTTGGTAGAAAAAGTATAGTGAATACTGATATTTGAATAGAGTGACTTGCGAACCCTGGCACTGAGTACTCAAATTTTGTTATGTTCATATAAGAAATTTGGACACACGAGGATATAAGCATGTGGTGTACTCTGAAACTGTCCTCCCTTTTAGACTTTATGGATGATATAGCAATTGGAGCGTGGGAAAAAGTACAATTTCATGGTGAAAAGTGCACGAACGTATCTGGACATATGGATTGGGACCATCTAAACTTAGGAGGGTCGCGAACCAAAACATCACAGCCACATTTCAACGAATTACTTACGGAGATGAGTCCATTCTCCTCCTCCTCCTCCGACCCATGCCAACCGTGCCATCGAGCCCACCGTCACTCTCAATCTCCATCACAGCCTCGATCAGACTCATCCGTTGCCATCCGCGCGTAGGTAAATTGAGGTCAATTTTTGTTGCTTCAATATCTTAAAAAATTCTGGGGTTCTCCTGTCGCCGCCTGCTCTGGCTTGGGTGCCAAACCCCTGGTGACGAGCCTAGGCTAACCCTTGTTTCTCCATGGGTGAGCTTCACTTGACACCTCTCCATTACTTGTCGACTGTCATTTCGGTCAATGACTCTTCTTCTATTGTTGATATCCTGTCACTTGGCCAAAATTTTTAAGATGGCTAACAAACCCTTTGTTTGCTCTATGGCCTGTGGGTGAGTTTCACTTAACACCTCGCTCTACTTGTCGATCCCTTTATGTCGAATCACCCTTTTTCACCATATATGTCAATATCCATGCCGACATAATTGTCAATAAAAATCATTTGCACAATTGTCAATAATTAGATTATGTAGTCATCGATTATACCAATGCGATTCCATCACCATACTTAGTTCACTGACTAAAAAACTCACAAGAGTCGTTATTGTTAAATTTGGTCACAATTTCTAAAGAACAACAGCACAAAGAAAAGGCTACTTCTCCTCTATAATTTTCCTTAGTCTAGGCTTTTCCATTGATATTTACAAACGCATGCATCACCATATAAAATTTAGCAAATAATAAATGTAGACGATGATCATATTTGTAACCTCCCAATCCAACCAAAGATAATGGTCATAATTAGAATGATTTATTGGTGATTTTTTTCATTATTCTACACGCCATGATCCCTTCTTAAATGAGGAGACGAGGACACATTAAGACAGCAGAGTTCCTCGCTAATCAAGCCACCCCTTCCTTAACATTCACCTCGCAAAATCAAAATTAGGGTTAACTTCGAGTGCCGGATCAGGTACGTACACGCATTATTGGGTCCTGGCCAGACAAGCCATTGATTTGCACGACTCAACCTAAGCCCCTATGAAATCTCTGACAAGTGTCTGGTCCAAGCGGGTTCAATCAAATGTTTGATTGCTATTGTTGAGAGAGGAAGAAAAAGAAAGAAGAGAGGTATAAGGGGGGGAAAGGAGGGGGGGGGGGGGGGGAGTCTTTTGCTTAAGGCATGCGGGGTTCGTGGGGGGGATGGAAGGTAGTGATCGGGGGGTGAGAGGCAGTTAAGGGAGGGCGCAAATGGGGAAGAGAGAGAAAAAGGGAGAAAGGGGGGGACAGAGGGAAAGGAGGGGGAGAGGGGGAGGAGGAAGGAAGGGGAAAGGGGGGAAGGGGGAGCGGTTGTCAGGGTTTGACCATGGGGCAGCTGGGGCAAGGGCTACAGTCGGAGGTAGGGGGGGGGGGTCTTTGGGCTTCGCTCGTGGTCGCTTACAGTGGGGAGGAGGTGAAGAGATGATAGATGATCTACTTGTCTGTTTTTATTACGAGAATACGTGCATCTCGGCTTCATGACGGTGCTTTCATGTCTGGGAGGAGATGCTTCGTTTCACTGTGTTCATTGGGGGAGGGGGGGGGGGGGGGGGGGGGGAGGAGGAGACTACCGCTGGTCTCTGCCGCTGAGTCGTCCGCCGCGGGGTGATGAGAGAAGGGGGGGACGGCTGGCGGAGCATGGTGTCTCAAGGACTCAGAAGAGGATGGGGGGAGGAGGGGAGGG
>JAGVVM010001636.1:0-52878 GCA_019149425.1 Psidium friedrichsthalianum
TTCCGATTTTCTTTGCTAAGTGTGATGAGTAGTTGACTCTAAACTTTGTATTCTCTATGTTTATTTTTTGCTCAGTGTCCATGTTAGGTGTCGGTCAAATTTTGAATTTTAAATACGTGGTATTTTTTCAAAAGAAAATAAAAATCAAATTGGGGGTCCCATTTCTAGAAAAAGTCGAATGCAAAAAAACCCTTTTGGAATTTGTGACCAATAAAGGATTTTGTCACACCTTTCCTACTTAAACAGAAATGAGATTTTCTGCCAAATTTAACCCCGGAAAATTCATTCTGATAAAAGAATGTGAAATTACTCAGAAATTTGATAATCGTCAGGAGATTTTACCACATTTTTCAAGCCATAAAATTTGCCAAGAAAAATTCCTTTCTGTTTTTTTTTTTATGAAGACTGTGCAAAAAAATTTCGCACTCATGTTTTTCTAGAAAACTTTCTCTAAGTTTCTCATAAAATTGAAAGACAAGAACTGGGACTAATCTAGGAGTCAAGGACCGAACCTCGTCTTGGATCACATACTCATGAGTTCCTCTACTTTTGACAGGGAATCATAGGACCCAGGCGAGAGCGAAATCGGGTTCAACAATACATCAGGGATAATCTTCAAGAATATCAAAAGAGGAAATTGTCGATGCATAACAATGACTCTGGGGGTAAGGCAAGAGATCGATCTCTCCCGGAGACAGAATCGTGTCAATCAGTCAGCACGTATGGCGCCATGTATTTGGATGGAGGGTAGTGAATGTATTTGAGATCATGCAGGAGGGCATTCTTAATATATTGGAGGGGTTCCTGTATTTTTGTTGAAAAAGCGGAGATTGTGTAATCGAATCCACAAAAGCAAGTATATTAATCCAATTCCGAAATGTCTTTCTGAGAGATTGACCAAAGGCCTACCCTTTAGCTTGCTCGGATTCAAACCAGTAAGAGAACTTTGGAAGACCGGAGCATTATTATTGGAGCGTGACCAACGGCATTTCTGCCGACACGAGCAAGTGGAGCCGAAAGAAATAGCAGGAGCGAAGTAGGGACACGCAAAAGGTGGCCTAGTTCATTATTAGCACATGACCAAGTGGTTACAGCTGAGTTAATTTAAGGACTGGTCATGGGTCTCACTGTGACCGTGGGGGCCGCGCCGAATCCTTTTTTTCGTGTCCTCTGATGTCATCATCAGAGGGAGTGATAGGGTGCTCGCCTTTGTCTGTTTAAACTGTATGCCTAATCTTACGGCCACCATCTGTCAAGATAAGACAAATTGAGGTAATCCTACCAGTTGAGGCAAAGATACATTCACTATGATTTTGTTCGGAAGTATGATTGACAGAGACGGATTAAACCCTGCAGAGGCAAATGACCTTGTCCTCCAAAGGTTGCTGTCAATAGTCCCTCTTCAGAAGGGAAGTCTTGCTCTGAAATATGGTGGCCCATATATCGTGAAGAAGGTGCTTCTGACCCTCTAAGAGGGATGCGTCGTTATATTAATTCTGATTTTGTAAAAAAAGAAGAGATAGCAAAAAAAATAAAGCACAAATATGTGAAGCTTTTCTTAATTCCATTCATTGAGTTTTACAACCGCTCTGCACTGGGGAGAAAGTAAAACCAAACGAGCACTAATGGCATCCAAAAGAGCTCAACTGGCTCTCCATGAAATTAATGCTCTGCCTCACCGAGCGACCTGGGATTCGAAATCTGCAAGCTTGAAGAACAGGCAGTAACACTTCTCCTTGTGCCTAGTTGCATTAACCTTATGGTCTTCAACGGTGAGTTTCAGATTGTCGATCATGTCCTCTCGAAAGCTATATCTGCCGTTAAATTGTCAAGCCTTTCCTCCAGCCACTTGCATCTGAACTTCAACAAATATCACTCGGATCATGCTCAAAGTAAGTCTAGTTCAAAGCAAGGCGCCCACCAGCTCTCTCTCTCTCGGGAACCATACAGTGATAGCCTTCTTGTAGGGGCAACCGAGTATTCTGTAAACTCCAGGCATTCAGATCGATCTAGTAGCGAGCTTTCACGATGCGGGGCTAAGGTGACTGTTTCGTGAGTGTTCCGGCAGGCCTCTAGAAAGTTGATGAAGACGTGTGGGAACTCCCTATATTCCCTCTCCAAGTTGGTGCCCATGACTGAAGAATATTTATCTCCCTGAACAAACTAAGGATCTCAGCTTCGATACTTGGATGATGGGCTATGTAAACATAGCCTCGGCCAAGAAGGTGATAGTCTTTTCCATTTGAATGTAACTTCAGCGGAGAAGATGTGCGTAAGAAGATTGGCCATTATCGTTAAGATGATATGTGGAGAGAATCAAGGCCGACGAGCAAAATACGAAAAATTCAGAGAGAGAAGTGAAGTAGAAGATTGGAATGCAAAGGTGATAATCTGTTTCACGTGAAATATGAACTTTAACAGTGGCAATATCTATCGGTCAGATTTTCTACCTACGGCCATCCTTTCCAGTGTCGTCTTTATCGGCTTGAATCCCTGTCGGTCTACGGTCTCAAGCCAAACAAATCCGATATCTTTGCAGAAAGGTTGAGGTGATGCCACCACTTCAGAAAAGAAGAGGAAAAGGATGACCTAGGTGGGGGACAAAGAAAATTTGCAGCAGAAAAGAAGATAGGATTCGTCTTTATAGGAGAACACGCCAGCAACATCAACGGTGGAGATAAGCGGAAGAGATGATGACGAGGACCCCTACCATGAAAAGATGAAAGAAGACGAGCTGAGCGAGCGAGAGACGATAAACTTAAGAAAGACAAAACTCTCGGGAGAGGCAATACAATTTCTAAACCCATGCCTAGGTTTTAAAAAGAGACGTCCTCCTGGAAATCTTCATCCATACTCAGAAGAAAGTTTTAAAGCATACACGATCGCTCAGAAAAATTCAGAGAGAGTGAAAATACAAGAGAGAATAGCCAAACCTTGAGGAACCGTTAATCAATCGAGGATGTCTCAACCCAACACACTCGAGAACTATCGTTACTGCTGAATATGGGAGATGCAGAGTTCAATGCCATTTTTCGAATTCATACCATGGAGCTTGGCCTTTTCGCCTATGACGTCCAAGATCTCGATCTAAAGATAGAGACAACAATAATAGGGTCAAAGAAGCGTCGCCGGCGTCACATCGAACGTCAGGTTCAAAAGCTTGAAGATTTCTTCACAAGGTACCTATGCCAGATGACAAACAAAGAATGGAACTAAGCCAAGAAAACAGGGCTGAACCCTATGCAAATCAAGTTTTGGTTTCAAAATAGCGAACCCGACCGAGTAGGACTCAACATGAGCGCCATGAAGTTGAGTTTCTAAAAGCTGAAATGAAAAACTCCAAGCAGAGAACAAGAGGTATAAGGAAGCTTTCGACTCCACCACTTGCCCAACTGCCATAGCCTCCTACGCTCGACGAAAGACAGTACCTGAAGATCGAGAACGCCGTTAAGAGTGTGTTAGATCAGTTCATAACAGGATCAAGTTCTGTGGAGGAGGGTACAAAAAGACCAACTCTATGGGTCACATTGATACTCCCGAGAAAGAGAGGACATATCACACCAAGCTGGCATGGGCGACGAGCTCACCGCCATGATCAACCAGTTCGATGTTAATAAAGTACCGGGGCTGTAATGTGCGTACCGAGCCGGTATGGTGAATCGATGATCACGGGTCCTTTAACATGGCTGATGTGTACCTGATCCGGAACGAAGCTAGCTCATCACTGGAGAGCCTGCAGAGGAAGAAAAACCAATCCTGAACGAATCCACATGCTTTAGTTTGCATGAATATTTTCTGCTTTTATGAATATTTGAATTAATGCAAAAGCAAGAAGTGATAATTTTCCTTTCCCCCATTAAATGCTCGGACCCTTTACCGCACCAAACTTGGGGAAAAATTAATGGCGAGTAAAAATTTGCGTAAACTCGAAGGGTAATTCCGTATCGTTCCAATTTACTCTCGATTGCTCTAGTTTTAAATTGAATCCCTTCTGTTCTCAAGAATTTTTAAACTGGTTCGAGAACACAATCATACTCAAGTGCAAGTCGAACAAAACGTGGGGCAAATCGATTCATGGACATTATCACTGGATGGATAGCTTCGAACAAAGAAAAATGCGAATGAGAGACCCGGGTAATCTCAAAGATGGGTGACTTTGTATCGTTCCAATTTTCCCATAATCGTCTCGAGTTTTGAATTGACTCATTCCATTCTTAACAAGAATTGTAAATTGCCTTGAAAAGCATCGTGACATGAAACGGCCTAGTGCAACATCACGTTATCTCAAAGATCAATCCTTAAAAGAGAACCTCCATGGACGCCTACAGCTCCGTGGGCCTGATGGCGTGGGGGATGACAGTGGTTTGAGATGTTTCGAGTTTGATCCCCAAGGTTGGGGAATGTTGTAAATATTGTAAATAAATAAAATAATTGTTGCACATTTCCTTTTGTAGAAAGAAACAGGAATACTCGACGAATGGTACCGAAATCAACACATTACCACAACTTTGGTGAGGTGGCCAACGAAAGTCGAGAAAAACTCAACCCAGTAAAACCTGGTAAAAGGGTCGTGCAGGCATTCAAGATGAAGGGTAAAACCAGTATCGTTTCCAATTTATCCCTTCCAATACTGGTTAACACATCTCTTTTCCTTTTAACAGGAATGTTTACATTAACATTTAACATGTTGAATGAAACAATCCAAGGGGCAAAATCACGATCATCTGAAGAAATACATTTTGATGAAAATGGGGGCAAATTGATGGCAAACCCTGAATTGAAAAGGAGGGGACAAAGTCAGAGACGAGTTACTCCTCGACTTATGGAGTAGGCTCTCCAATTTGTTCGATCCGCCCACACGTCTAGGGGCAATTCAAATTCTCTCATTCTTGAGAATTTTCTTCCATACTTGTACGTTCTATAAATAAGTGTGATGCTAAAAACTGGCACATCTGCATTGCATTTACACATGCCCTGTTTTATGTATGACTCTTCAGCATGTTTAATTTGTCAATTCTGACTTGGAGCATAAACTGCACATGATACATCGAATGTGTAGAATGGGGCATGATAGGATGATGAAAGGTAAGCCATCTCCACACACGTCCTATATCCACAGTAAGTCGTGTGTTTAATAGGTTTCGCGTTCCTCAAGGTAATGCATTTTCTCACAAAGGTACGATAGCCGAAGGAAGGAGGCGATTATTTCTCTATCATAAACACTACAGGTGACCATGGATAACCCATTTGAGCGGCGGTCTCATTTCATAACCCTGTCAAGAACCACCCCACACGGGACCGAACAGAGGCAGTCGCAACAATAGCAAGAGGTAAATGGTTAGAAATTTTCTTGTTCGGACTAACATCAATTTTCGAGTGATTCTTTGCTTTTAGCCTCGTACGGTAATTCAAGTGCTTTAAGACGACGGAAAGCATTCGTTTCTCTATCCAATACCCTCATATCCTTTGCATCACCCAATTAAGCCTACATATTCGTTTCTTAAAATCCCGTTGGTGATCATTGCTCATTCCAAGATGAAGATGGTGTCACCTCAAAGTAGAAGAGCTCGAGAGAAATAAAGTCTACTTAGAGTTTTTGAGTCAACTCTTCAAAATATGCTAGATCTTTGATATATAAGTGTATATGGTACAATCTTTGAAACTTCCTAAATAAAATGGGAAAGGCGAAAAGGCAAAAGGCGGGACCAAAAGAGCCATTCTCGAGCATGAAAAAGCAAAACGCCAATCAAAAGTAAGGCCAACGCCAATTCAAATCTATGTTCATTTTTGAATGCCTTTGAAAACTCAATGAAAACATAGGGTCTCCTTCGTAAATTCCTAATAAGATCTGGTTGTAAAAGAAAATTCTTTGAAGGAGTCAGATTGCAAAGTATACAGTTGAAGTTTACACTGTTCGGGAGCGACAACGATATTAGCAGAAGTTGACACCATCCTCGTACAATGATGGTGTTTTTTTGAGGACTGTTCTAGAGGGCCGAGACTGGCGATAAAGATGCAATGGTCACTAACGTCAAACCCACCTCATATATTTTATGGGCCAAAATAAGCCTTTTATTTCCTTGGTCCCCAATTCCAACCTACGTTATAACCCGTGAAAGTCTTTTCTGATTAAGGCGCTTGAGTTAACGTAGAGTTGAATGATTTTAAGCATCGCTCAAAAAGGTATGAGCAAGATTATTTCTCTCTCATTTTTGCAGGATTCTTGACTTGTAAACCCGGAGCAGACCATGAAAACTTTTTCGTTAATAGCCTTGACTCAAAAGAGTCTCCTTTGGTAAGCCTTTGACCCAGCCGACATTATGGTCCTAATCAAGACCTCCAGGTCGGCTTGATCGTACCAATTGCAAGATTACTTAGACCCTTGTTGAATGCGATGATGGTAAGATTGAGTGATTTCTCTTCAATCCTACAATCAGGATAAACGGTTTTTCTCGAGAGTGAGAGAAAGCCCTTTCCGACTGAAGTCCCCCATTCATATCACATTTGAGGTGTTCATACTATGATAACCTCCTTGAGCAAAATTGGTAATGCAAACTTGACAGAATAGTTTTGCATGATCTATATTTTGATTGATTACATCATGAATCATTACACAGACTACTTCTAATCAATGCAAACTTAACTGAATGGTTTTGCATGAACCGATGAACTAATTGATAAAAATGCTCGCATATGTTACCTCTGACACGGCCTGACAGGTAACACGTTCCCGATATTCCAGTTACCTTCTAAGGTCTCGAAATTCATTCGGCGATTATTGAATGAACAAGCTTAGTTGTCGAGGAAACAACTAGGCGTGTCTGCCAAATCCTCAGGTAAGTATTCTCCAACCTGAACCTTTCGAGAGAATGAATTGTAATGATTGTCAGGGTGCTCAAATTCAGTGCAGCACATATAGTCATTCGGTGAACAAGTAGGCATGACACAATCAACCTGTCTATGCCTTGATCATTGATTCAGAACACCCAGGTAAGCTTTCTGAACTCCTTCGACTCATGAACGACATGTTCTCATGAGACCTTCATTACTTCACGATCGATCCACTCTCGTGTTCTTGATCTCTGCCTCTTTCGCTTATTCTTAAAGCGACAGTAGAAGTTAAATCTAGTTTGAGCTTCTGCAGGGTTTCTGGTCTCCCCAAATCCCAGAATGGCACCCTTCAAGGTAAGATAATTTGGGTTTGAGCTTCTGCAGGATTTTCGGTCTCCCCAGATCCCAGATTAGCACCCAAAAATCATTTTTTTCAGTCAATGCTACTTCTGTCCACCCAAAAGGTGACACTTAGGGGTATGATGTCTCTGGAGCCCTTCCATTGGAAACCCCAATACGGAACGGTCCATTTTCAAGGCCTGAGTTACAGGCACCACATGAACAAGCCCTTTTTATAGGGCATGCTATCTCTGGAGTCCTTCCATTGGAACCCCAATACGGAACGGTCCGTTTTCAAAAAGTCCTTCCTACATGCACTCCTTCGGCAAATCCCACATCGGTTAAACCATTCAAAGTCCTTTTTACAAGCACAAAAGTTCATCCTACAGACACAAAGTCCTTCTTACATGCACAAAATCCTTCCTATAGGCACCAAGTCCTTCTTACAGGTATTTTTCTCGGTGAACCCGATATCGGGTAAACCGCTCAGTAGAATCCTTTCGTCAGGAATCTGCCATGGGGTGACCTATCATACGGGTCAAAATACAAGCGAATCCTTTAAGTGTGATAGATCGCTACTAGAGTCCTATCATTAGAAACTCTGCCATTGGTTGACCTACCATACGGGTCAAGACTCATCCTCCCCGAAGTATCCTTAGGATGAATCTTTAGGTGTCTGTTCAAAGTTCATGTTAGGCAACAGCCATATGAGGTGAACAGGTAAGTTTTAGATAAATCCTTTGCCACTTTATCTCTCCCTCACTTCATAAGCCTCCTCAAATCCGGCCTGGATCAGAACTTACACAGAAAGGTATTGGAGATCAAATGTCACAACTCTTTTTATTTTCTTAGGTTGAGTCGATTAGGATTCAGGTGTCATCTCATCTTTGAAATGAACCTCTGTTGTGCTGCCTTTCAAAGAGGGGCAGTTGTTGACACATGATTTTTAAACATTTTTCTCTTTTTAAATTAATAAAAAATCCATAAAATTTGTAAAATAAAAAAATCAACTTTGGGAACCTTGGCCAAGCCTAAGGAACCATTTTTGAACAAAAATAATTTTTCATATTTTTCATATTTTTCAATATTTAAAAAAACAACACAAAAATATTTGAAAATTAAAAAAATTAGCATTTTGAGGCCACAAAATATGAAAAATAGTCAGCATTTTTCTTTTTCTCTTCATTTTGGCCAAATAAAATCTGTAAAAGTTAATATGAAATCGGGAATTACTTCGTTAATCTCATTTTCATTTTAATTGGAAAAATTATAGAAAATTCATTCTAGCGCTATAATTTTTGATTTTTGCATTTTTGGAGTAGTGACATTGTCCTCTATTAACCCAAGATATTGCAGAATATTGGAGGTGAGGTGAAGCCAAATGCTTGTGTCTTACTTCGAGATTACGCCTTTGGAGATTTTGTGCAAGTTAAGCTAAAAAAGAGAAAGATTGAATCACCACCGTTCGAGGGGACAAGCGACCGAAAGAGAAAGGGGAGCACTGATGAGGGAGAGTACTGGCGAGAACATGATTAATGGATTCGGTCAAAGAGAGACCATGTGGAACGATTTTTTTTAAAAAAAAGAGAGAACGAACCGAAAGATAAAACAAAAGAAAGGAGTGCCATCATCACAAACAAAAAAGAGAAAGTGGGCAAGAAATAAAAGAGGGGGTAAACTTTTTGGCTGGTTTTTCCTGGAGGCATCTGATTGGACCGAAGATATATCCTCCACCAGGAGGGACGGGGAGGGGACTTTGGATCTTTCTTCGTGTCCTGGAAGATGGGAAAAAAAAAGAAGCAATAGCTCGAGATCGACGCACTTCCTCTGGAATTTCGTTTCGGTGGACTCTAAGAAACTCTCCAGCTAGCAATCACATCCAGAGACATAATCATCTCTCTATCTGTCTCTCTATAAAAAGCCGAGCAAGATCCTCCAGCCCACCGTCATCTTCGGTCTTTGGTACTTCCGCAACATAATCTTCAACGTCTACAATAAGAGTGCCTTGAACATGTTCCCGTTCCCCTGGTTCTTGGTCTCCTTCCAACTATTCATCGGTTCCCTTTGGGTGTTGGTCCTCTGGTCACTGGAATTGCAGCCTTGTCCCAAAATATCCAAGCCCTTCATTATCGCGTCGCTCGGGTCTCCCCTATTCCACACCGCGGGACATATTTCGGCTTGCGCGTCGTTTTCGAAGGTCGCTGTGTCTTTCACACACGTCATCAAATCGGCCAAGCCCATCTTCTCGATCGTATTCTCTTCATTCCTTGGCGATTCGTACCCTTTAGCCGTGTGGCTTTCGATTCTTCCGATCATGTTCGTTGGTTCACTCGATGTGGTCACTGAAGTTTCTTTCAATTTCAGAGGCTTGTGGGGTGCTATGAGCAGCAATGTCGGGTTTATGTTGAGGAACATCTACTTGGAGAAGAACTCGCAGAGTTTCAAAGAAGTTTAACGGGTCTAACTTATTGGGTATGGATCTTCCAGTGCTCACCGTGATATTTCAAGCTGCTCTGAGTCCTAAACCTGATGAGCGCAAGGCCGTGAAGCAAAGCCTCAACCAGTTTCAATACGCACCGCAGCATCTTGTAAGGTTGTTGCAGATCATCGTTGATAATAATTATGACATGGCCGTACGGAACGTTGCTAGTATCCATTTGAAAAACTTCATTGCTAAACATTGGTTTCCCAGGAGCCTGATGAGCATCAATCAATCTCGAAGACCGATAAAATATGGTTCGAGATCACATCC
Source organism: Psidium friedrichsthalianum (assembly GCA_019149425.1). Taxonomy (NCBI): domain Eukaryota; kingdom Viridiplantae; phylum Streptophyta; class Magnoliopsida; order Myrtales; family Myrtaceae; genus Psidium; species Psidium friedrichsthalianum. Next base: position 9,923 of record JAGVVM010001636.1, read on the forward strand.
TAGTATTTGCTGTTCAAGTCTCCCCTTTACTAAGGGTACAGCTTGGTGAGTTCTTAAAGACAATAGTTCAAGCTAATTATCTGGAGCAATGGCCCCACCCACTCGATTGGGTTAAACACAGCTTGCAGGGTCAACAAGTATATGGAGCTTTATTCGTGTTGAGGATCCTTGCTAGAAAATATGAGTTCAAGTCTGATAACGAAAGGACACATGTTTATCGCATTATTGAAGAGACATTCCCTCATCTGCTCAATATCTTTAATAGACTTGTCCAGATTATCAATCCATCACTGGGAGTAGCGGATCTAGTTAAGCTTATTTGCAAAATATTCTGGTCCCCTATCTACCTGGAAATTCCAAAGCAGTTATTGGATCCAAATGCGTTCAATGCTTGGATGATTCTTTTCTTAAACGTGTTTGAAAGACCCGTTCCCATCGATGGCCAATTCCAAAAACCTCGAGCAACAAATTGAATCTAAGTGGCCTCTTTACTATCTCTGGTTTTAGATACAAATTAACACAAATTTTATCCCCTAACCTTTCACCATATTTTGTGTCAGGCAAAGGATAGCTCCACATCAACAGTAAGTCCCACGGAGGTGCAAAATCGGCCCAAACAAGCTCCTAAGTGCCCATCAACTTCTCAGCTGACCTATCTGTGGGCTTTGCTCGAATTGTTGAATCAATTTGTTGTATTTTATTTTAAAGAATTCAAACCCCAGAATGGGAAGGGCAAAGCCTGCTCGTTGGAGGTCCTTTATTTACTGTATTTAATTCCTGTAATTAATTTTTGCACCGTCAAACCCCAGAATGGGTAGGCCGAGCTAAGGCCGAATCCCTCGTTGGAGGTCCTTTATTTATCGTATTTAATTCTTGCAATTTAATTTTTGCACCACCCCAGAATGGATAGGCCAAGCCAAGGCCGAGTCTCTCGTTGGAGGTCCTTTATTTACCGCATTTAATTCCTGCAATTTAATTTTCGTTCCATCAAACCCCTGAATGGGCAGGCCAAGCCAAGGCCGAGCCACCCACTGGTGGTCCTTTATTTTCTGTCATTTACTTCCTACAATTTAATTCCTGTACCATTAAACCCCCAAAAGGGGCAGGCCAAGCCAAGGCCGAGCCACCCCCTAGTGGTCCTTTATTTTCTGTCCTTTATTTCCTACAGTTTAATTTCTGTACTATTAAACCCCAAAGAAAGCAGGCCAAGCCAAGGTTGAGCCACCCACTAGTGGTCCTTTATTTTCTGCAGTTTAATTTCTATACCATTAAACCCCAGAGAAGGCAGGCCGAGCCAAGGCCGGGCCACCCATTGGAGGTCATTTATTTATTATCTTTACTTTCTGCAGTTTAATTTTTGTACCACTAAACCCCAGAGAGGGCAAGCCGAACCAAGGTTGAGCCATCCACCGGTGGTCCTTTATTTTATGTCCTTTATTTCCCGCAATTTCATTTCTTTACCGTTAGACCCCAGAATGAGTAGGCCAAGCCACCAGTTGAAGGTCGCAACATTGCACAGAGGTCGTTATCCCACTCCCACTTTCAGCTTCATGGAATTTTTAATGCTTTGAAAAAACCAAAAAATGTCATTCATGTGCATTTCACATAGCATAGTTCATGTGTATTTTGCCATGCCGCATTCGTATTTGTATTGTCATTGATTCATGCGTATTCATCTAAAAAAATTCAAAAGAAAAATCTCAAAAATTAGGAAACGGGCCATCTCGACTGGCCAATCCCATTTTTTATGAATTTCTTCCTGATTTTTCCAAAATGACGATTTTGCCCCTTATGGGCAAATTGTCTCGAAAAATTCAGAAAATTCGAAAAAACCTCAAGAATTAGGAAACGAGCCATCTCGACTGGCCAATCCTATTTTTAATGATTTATTTATGTGTCGAGTCCGCACGTCTGGATTTATATGTCACGTACATATGTCGCGTTCGCAGGTCCACGTACGTATGTCGCATTTGCACGTCTACGTACGCATGTCCCCGTACGCATATCGCGTTCGCATGTCCACGTACACATGTCGCCTTCGCACGTCCACGTACGCATGTCCGCGTACGCACGTCCACGTACACATGTCCCCATACGCATATCCATGTATGCATGTCGCATTCGCAGGTCCACGTATGCATGTCGCATTCGCACGTCTACGAACGCATGTCCCCATACGTACGTCCACGTACGCACATCCACGTATGCACGTCCACGTATGCACGTCTACGTACGTATGTCCCCATATGCACGTCCACGTACGTATGTCCCCATATGCACATCCACGTACGCATGTCCGCGTTCACACGTCCACGTACGCATGTCCCCGTATGCACGTCCACATACGCATATCGCGTTCGCACGTCCACGTACGCATGTTGCGTTCGCACGTCCCTGTACGCACGTCTTTGTACGTATGTTGCATTCGCACGTTCGCACGTCCACGTACGCATGTCGCGCTCGCATGTCCATGTATGCGTGTGCCCGTTTGGACGTCTATATAGCATGTCGCATTCGTACGTCCGCGTACTCATGTCCCCGTTCGCACGTCCACGTACACATGTCCCTATTTGCACGTCCACGTACGCATGTCGCGTTAGTACAATGACGTACGCATATCTCCATATGCACATCCATTTACGCATGTTGCATTCGCACGGTCATGTACGCATGTCGCATTCGCACGGTCATGTACATATGTCGCGTTCGCATATTGTATTTGTGTGTCTTCGTATCTGCATGTCGTATTCATACGTCTTCGTATCCGTATAATTTTATTCGTATGTCTTTGCATCTGCTTATCTGTATTCGTATGTCGCATCCTCATGTCCATGTTTGTATGCCTCATTTGCGTGTTCACATTCGCATGTAACGTATGTTCATGTTTGCATGTCATATTTGTATATCTATGCTCGCATGTTCATGATTGCATGTCCACATTCGCATGTATACATTCGTGTGTCTATATTTGTCTATACATATTTTGCTTATCCATGCACCCATTACCATCAATGCATTCCATCTAAAAAGTGAAAATAAAAAGAGAACACCTCACTAGAGCCTTAGGAGTAAACCAGGCTTGAGTTGCCAAAATTAGGATATCCATGGAATTAAGTACCGAAAGGGCATTAGTTTTAATTAACTAGTGTAACCAAGTCTTCGAACTCATAATCTCTGGTTCGTAGAAGTAATTTAGTTCTCCCGCTAATTTACTTAGGTTTCTAATCGACCTACCAAAAAATGATTAGTGGCGACTTCGAATTCTAAAATCATGTGATAAAAAAAAACCAAAGTTGCGATTCGGTAGGGCTTGGGAGGGTCTGCGTTAGGTTAGTTAATCTAGTTAACCTGATAATCCGTTCACCCAATCGCATTAATCAAAATAATTCTTTCGGGTCGTGACAGGGGAGACTAGGAATCCTGCAGAAGTTCAAACCTGGGTTATATTCCCCTATCGCTTTAGGAATGAATCGAAGAGGCAGAGATCAAAATATCTTGAACATCTCTATTTTCGAGACGAATCATGCTTCATTAAAGGAGGTGGATACCTGCATGTGCCGCAATAGAATCGAGCACCCTAACAATTGTTAGAATTCATTCTCTTCAAAGGTCCAGGTTGAAGATATATTTACCTGAGGATTTGGAAGAAACGCCTGGTGGTTTCTCGGCAACTAGGCTTGCTCATTCAATAATTGCCGAATTAATTTCGAGATCTTGGAAGTAACTCGGATATCAGGAACGTGTTACTTGTCAGGCAGTGTCAAAGGTAACATATGCAAGCATTTTTCATCAATGAGCTCATCGATTCATGCAAAACTATTCAGCCAAGTTTGCAATGATTAGAAGCAGTCTATGTAATAACTCATGATGTAATCAATCAAGATGTGGATTAAGCATAACTATGCTGTGAAGTTTGCATCACCAATTCTTTTCAAGGAGGTTATCATAGTATGAATACCTCGAATGTAATCTGAACGGGGACTTCAGCTTGAAAGACCTTTCTCTCACTCTCAAGAAAGGCTGTTTATCCTGATTACATGATTGAAAAAGAAATCACTCAATCTTACCATCATCGCATTCAGCAAGGGTCTGAGTAATCTCGCAGTTTGTATAATTGAGCCGATCTGGAGGTCTTGATTAGGACCGCAATGTAGGCTGGGTCAAAGGCTTACCAAAGGGGACTTTTTAAGCCAAGGCTATCTGTTCGCGGTTCACAAGTCAAGAACCCTGCAAAAATGAGAGAGAAATAGTCTTGCTCGTACCTTTTCGAGCGATGCTTATAATCATTCAACTCTACGTTAACTCAATCGCCTTAATCAGAAAAGACTCTCACGAGTTGTAACGTAGGTTGGGATTGGGGACCAAGGAAGGCTTATTTTGGCCTAGAAGATATACGAGATGGGTTTGACATTGGTGATCATTGCATCTTTACCACTAGTCTCGACCTTCTAGAATAATCCTCAAAGAATACTATCATTGTATGAGAATGGTGTCAACTTCTGCTAATACCGTCGTCACTTCCGTACCGTGTAAACTTCAATTGTGTATATTTTGCAATCTGACTTCTTCAAAGAGTTTTCTCCCACAATTAGATCCCATTGGGGATTTACAGATGGAGACCATATGTCTTCACTGAGTTTACAAAATGTACATGTAAAGTTCAATTGACATTGATTTGAATGGGCATTGGCCTTACTTTTGATTGGCGCTTTGCCTTTTCATGCCCAGGGCTGGCCTTTTTTTTTGTCCCGCCTTTATTTTTTTTGTCTTTTATGTTCTTGTTTAGAAAAAAAATTTCCAAAGATTGTGGCATATACACATGCATATCAAAGATTTAGTACACTTGAGAAGTTGACTCGGGAACTCTATATAGACCCACTTCTCCTGAGTTCTTTTGTTTTGAGGTGGCTCCATCTTCATCTTGGAATGAGCAATGATCACCAACGGGATTTTAAGAAACGAATATGCAGGCTCAATTGAGCGATGCAAAGGATAATAGTGTATCGAATAGAGAAACGAATGCTTTTCGTCATCCTAAGGCACTTGAATTACCGTACGAGATTCAAAGCAAAGAAACACTTGAAAATTGGTGTTAGTCCGAGCAAGAAAATTTTTAACCATTTATCCGTGCTATTGCTGGGACTACCTTCATTTGGCCCCAATGTGGGGTGGCTCTTGACAGGGGTAACGAAATGAAACCGTCGCTCAAATGGGTTATCAATGGTCACCTTTAGTGTATAGGATAGAGAAATGATCACCTCCTTCCCTTCGGCTATCGTACTTCTTACAAGAAAACCCGTTGCCTTGAGAAATGTGGAACCTATTTAGAACACGACTCACTGTGGATGTAGGAGGTGTATGGAGTTGGCTTGCCTTTCATCATACTATTATGCCCCATTCTACACATTCGATGCATCATGTGCAGTTTATGCTCCAAGTCAAAATTGGCAAATTAAACATGCAAAATAGTCATGCATAAATCATGGAATGTGTAAACACAATGCAGATGTGGTAATTTTTTGCATCATGCGTGTTTACAGAATGTGCAAGTATGGAAGAAAATTCTCAAGAATGAGAGAATTTAAAGTGCCCCTGGACATGTGGGCGAATCGAACAAACTGGGGAGTCTACTCTTTAAGTCGAGGAGTGGCTCGTCTCTGACTTTGCTCCTAAATAACGAAATACATGTGTGAAGTGAAGCATTTAGGCCTTTTCAATGTTGACAACCGTCATGGTCGTCGGTCGAATATCCCTACAAGAAGGAAAGCAGAAAGGTTATCCTCGAAACCAAATGAGTTAAAGAAGACATACTCTCCTTTCCAATTCAGTGTTTGCCATCAATTTGCCCCCATCTTCGTCAGAATGGATTTCTTCGGATGATCGTAATTTTTCCCCTAGGGTTGTCTCCTCTAACATGTTAAATGTTAGTGTAAACATTTCCCTTCATCTTGAATGCCTTACACATGCCTTTTACCAGCTTCGCTGAGTTGAGTTTCTCTCGACTTACACTGAACATTTCACCATTAAGGTCAAGGTTGTGGCAAAGTATTGACTTAAGTTTCGTTCGTCGAGTATCCTTGCTTCTTTCTGCAAAAAGACATGTGCAAAAAAAATTATTTTATTCATTTACAATATTTACAACGTTCTCCAGCCTTGGGGATCGAACTCGGATCGCTTCGGACCATTGTCATCGACTATGCCATTGGGCCCATGAGACTGTAGGCGTCCATGGGGCTTTCTTTTAAGGGTTGATCTTCGAGATAACGCAGTCTTATTGCACTGCGTTGGGTAATTCCATGTCACGATACTTATCAAGGTAATTTACAATCCCTATTAAGAATGGAATAAGTCAATTCAGAACTCGAGACGATTATGGGTAAATTATGATATAAAATTACCCTTCTTTGAGATTGCTCACGTCTTTCGCTCGTGTTTTTCTTTGTTTGAAGCCGTCCATCCAGTGGCAATGTCCACGAATTGATTTGCCCCTAGTTTTGTTCAATAAGAGAACTTCACATTTGAGTATGACTGTGTTATCAGGGCAGTTTGTAAATTCCTGAGAATAGAAGGGGTTCAATTTTAAAACTGGAGCAACTGAGGGTAAATTGAAATGATATGGAGTTACCTTTCAAGTTTATGCGAATTTTCATCACAATTAATGTCACCCCGAATTTGGTGCAATAACGGATCCAAGCATTTAATGGGAGGAAGGGAGATTACTACTTCTTACTCCCGAATTAAAGCTAGACATTTATAAAAACAGAAAATATCCCACGCAAGGGAATGAAATAAATGTATTTGTTCGGGATCGGTTCTGCTCCCTTTACAGGCTCTCCAGTGATCCGCTAGCTTCATTCAGGATCAGGTACGCCTCGGCCATGTTGAAGGACTCGTGATCATTGACTTCGAAAAACAGGCTGCGTACGCACATTACAACTACAGTGCTTCATCAACATTGAACCGGTTGATCATGACGGCAAGTTCGTCGTCAATGGCACTTGCTTGGTGTGATACATCCCCTCTTCCTCGAGAGGCATCAATACTGACCCTATAGGATCGGTTTTATCATACCTTCCTCCAATAGAACTTGGGCCTGTTGTGAACTGATCTAACTCACCTCTTAAACGGGCATTTTCGATCCTTAGATATTACCTTTCATCGAGGGTGAGGAGGCTATTGTAGTTGGGGCAGGTGGCGGAGTCGAAAGATTCCTTATACCTCTTGTTCTCTGCTCGGAGTTTTTCATTTCCAGCTCTTAGAAACTCGACTTCATAACGCTCATGTTGAGTCTTTACTCGGGTTCGCCTATTTTGAAACTAAAACTTGACTTGCGAAAGTTCCAACCCTAACTCTTGGCTCAGTTCCATTCTTTGTCTGTCATCTGGCATAGGGCACTCCGTGAAGAAATCTTCAAGCTTTTGAGCCTGATGCTCTATGTGACGCCGACGACGCTTCCTTTGACCTTTGTTGTTGTTGTCCTTATCTTTATTGAGATCTTGGACGTCGTTGGCAGAAGGGCTATGTTCCATGGTCTTAGTTACAAACATGGTCTCGAACTCTTCATCTCCCATATTCAGCAAGTGACGGTAGCCATCAAATGTGTTTGGTTGACACATTCTTGACTGATTAGTAGTTCCTCAAGGTTTCTACCTCTTCTTGTATTTTCACTGTCTCTAAATTTTTCTGGGCGGCCGTGTATGCTTTAAAACTCTCTTCTGAGCATGGATGAAGATTACTAGGAGGACGCCTCTTTTAAGATTTAGGTGTGACTTTAGAAATTGTACCGCTTCTTTCAAGATTTCTGTCTTTCTCAACTTTTTTTATTGTATTTCTTGCTCGGTTCATCTTTTCTCATCTTTTCATGGTAGGAGGGTCCCCGTCATTATCTTTCTCGCCTGTCAGTTTTGCAGGAGAGTTCTTTTTTCTGCAAATGAAGACAAATTCCATCTTCTTTTCTGCTAACATTTCTCTTGTCTCCCACTCGAATTGTCTTTTCGTTCTTCTTTTTCAAAGTTGTGGTGCCACCTCAATCCTTTTTTTTTTTTGCAAAGATTTCGGAGTTGTTTGGCTCGAGATTGCAGACTAACAGGGGATTTGAACCAACAGAGTCGACACCAAAAGGAAATAGCAGATAGGAAAATCTGACCAATAGAGACTGCCCCTATGAAATCAATATTTAACTCGAAGCAGATTCTCACCTTCGCATTCCACTCGTCTACTTCGATTCTCTCCTCTAATACTTTCGTGTTCCGCTCGTCGGCCTTGATACTCTCCTCTATCATTTTAACGATAATGGCCAATCTTCTTACGCACATCTTCCCGGCTGAAGTTATGTTCAAATCGGAAAGACTTTATCACCTTCTTGGCTGAGACTATATTTATATAGCCCATCATCCAAGTGTTGAAGCCGAGATCTTCGGTTTGTTCAGAGAGATGAATGCTTCTTCGGTCAAAGGTACCAACTTGAAGAGAGAATACAGAGCGTTTCCACATGTCTTCATCAACTTTCTAGAGACTTGCCGGACCACCTACGAAACGATCACCTTAACCCGCACCATGAAAGCTCACTACCAGGATCGATCTGAATGCTTGAAGTTTGCAAAACACGCGATTGCCCGGTATAAGAAAGCCGTCAAGTCTGCTGATGAGCGAGCCTCGCTGTTGGTTCACGAGAGGGAGAAGTTGGTGGAGTGCCTAGCTTTGAACTAGACTTATTTTGAGCATGACCCGAGTGATATCATGATAAAATTCAGATGCGAGTGGCTAGAGGAGAGGCTCGAAGATCTAACGATGGATATAGCTTTCAAGAGAGTCTTGATCAGGAATCTGAAATTCGTCGTTTAACATCACGAGGTCAATGCAGCCAGGTAAAACGAGAAATGTACCCGCTTGTTCTTCAAGCTTGCAGATCTCGAATCCCAGATCGCTTGGTGTAGGCAGAGCATTAATTTCATAGAGAGTCAGTTGAGTTCTTTTGTGATGCTTGTTAGGGCTCAATTTAGTTTTACTTTTCCTCCCCAATGAGCTATTGTAATACTCATTGATGAATGGAATTAGAGAAACGCTTTGCATATTTGTGCTTTTATTTTTCTGCCATCTCTTCTTCCGCATAGCATGATAGAACGATTCAAGGTACTAAAGACATCGAAGCTTAACGTATGCTCTTGTTAGCTACTATAGATGATGATATCAAGAACATTAAAGAAACTTTTGATAGCGGACCCCACTAGCCACATTGAGACTCATGAGTTAGTCACGTGAATTATTACATATATGACCACTCGGTCAGTGTGCCAATAAATAAATCAAGCCACCTGTTGCGTGCCCCACTTCATTCATGCTTTATCCCTTTCGGCGTCCACTTATTTGTGTCGGTTGCCTATAGTGTTGGCAGAAATGCCCACGTGTCATACTCAATAATGGAGCCCTAGTCCTCCAGAGTCCTCCATGTTATTTGAATCCGAGGAAGCTAAAACGCAAGCCTTTGGTGGATTTAATTAGAAAGACGTTACGGGGTTGGATTAACATACTTGCTTCATGGATTCTGACTACACAGTCTATACTTTTCTCAAAAAGTACATGAACCCCTCCAATACATTAAAAATGCCCCAATGCCTGGTCCGTATAAATTTATCGCCGTATCAGAATACATAGCCCGTACATGTTCATTAATTGACGCAATTCAGTCTCTAGGAGGATGGACTTCTTCGCTTGCCCCTAGGGTTATCGGTTAAGCCAATGGCAATTTCCCGTCCTTTTGTATTCTTGAAGATTATTCCTGATGTATTGTTGAACCCGATTTTGCTCTTGTCTGGGATACCTATGATTCCCTACAAAAGTAAAGGAAATAATGAGTATGTAATCCAAATGAGGTCGGTCAATAACTCCTACATTAGTCCAATTTGATTTTTCAATTTTTGTGGTGAAATTAGATAAAATTTTGTTAGGAGGACATGGGTGAATTTCTCAAAAAGAATTTTCTTATAAATTTTATAAATTGAAAAAAAATGTGGTAAAGCCCTTTGACGTTTAGCAAATTTCTCAAAGGAATTTTCCTTTATCACAATGAATTTTCAACTGTAAATTTGTCAAGAAAATCATGTGCCTATTGAGCATTAAGGAAAGATGTAACAAAATCTTTTATTGGTCAACAAAATTCCCTAAATGGATTTTTTCGTATTCATTTTTTTTAGAAATGGGATACCAATTTGATTTTTATTTTCTTTTAAAAAAATGACCATGATGTTAAGTTTAAAATTTGACCAACACCTAACATGGACCGACCAAAAATAAATACAAGATTAAGTTAAAGAACTTACTTTTACCTTGAAGACGTACCAATCACATAAACATGCACAGGAATCGTGAGTTAAATCTTAGTCTATCTATCCTAAAGGCTCACAAATTGAAGCGAAAGACTTACGGCAAGGCGACAATCTCGTGCACATAATCAAGATTAGCTATGATCCCACAATGTAACCAGGATTAGCCGGGCCTTTCCACTTCGGCTGCTCGAGTCAAAAATTATAACCCCCGCTTCGGTAATCTTACCGAGCATGAGGCCTAACTTTTAAAACTCATTTTTGAAAAGGGGTTTAGGATTGAATCTAAACTAACTTTCGACATAATCTCACGCTGAATGCTAGAACCAAATCACAATACCATCCTAAAACTAGTGGCCCAAGTCCGGCCACGGGACGTGTGTGATGTAGTGCTAAAGTGATTAATCATGTACAATAATTAAATGCAAATACCGCTTCAATAGTTCAAAAAATAAATCACACTTGATCTAGGAATATTGTATGTGTGATTGGTTTAGTCGTTAGATGGCTTGGTGCATGCGAATCGAATAGAAATTGTGAAAAATCGTTAGAACAGTTTAGGCCGAGTTTGGGGTTTTGACGAGGCAGGCTATTCATGGGCTTAGAAATATGTTGGAAGGCAAGAATGTGGTGTGCGTGGGCTGTGGAACTTCATTTGGGGCATGGGAATGAGAGGGCAAGAGTGGTAAATGGGCTTGGGAGCTAGTTTGGGCCAAATTAGACTAGTTGGGCTTGATGGGCCAAGTTGAATTACTATGGCAATGGGCTTGGACGTGGTTCATAAGGTTGATGGGTTGTCTTGGGGAAAATTTTAAGTAAGAAATTAAAAGGCCCAAATGTGATAATGGGCCGTAGAACAAATTGGGCCAAAAAGGGCTTAATGGGCTTAAATTGGATTGTATTAATAATGGGCTTAGGCGAGGACCTCTAGGGCCTTTTAGGCTGGTAAAGAGTGAATTTAAATGAGTATTTGATGGACCCAAATGTGAATTATGGGCCGCGAATTGAATCGAGCTTGAAACGGACTAGTGGGCCTAATTAGGCCTACGGCAAGAATTTGATTAAGATTGGAGACATGGGCTTACATTAGGGGACTCAAGAGGTTGACTTAGATGATTAAGGATGAAATATTATGGGCCAAGTTATGAAAGTGGGCCGTAGGTCAAAATGGGCTCAAGTGAATTAGACTCCACTAAATGGGCCCGATGGGTTTACTTGAGAAACTCGAGCAAGGGGTAGCATTCTTGAATTGACGACTGTCAGAAGTGATTCGTAGATGAATTAAAATTTAATATCCAGGACTCGATTGAGGTAATAGGGCCAAGAGTGATCAATGGGCCAGAACGTGGGCTTGGGAATTTCACAGTTAAATTGGCATAGGGGAAAAATATGCGCTCGATAGAAATATACGGTTGGTACGAATTGAAATACTACATTTTATTGTAACATGCCATGCTACGTACGCACATTGATTGAATGTCTGAAAGTGCATGATTGTGTATTGTGGCATATGAGATGTGCCTTGGCATCGATTGAGCATGAGCATGGCATGCACTGATGTGTGGAGCGACAAGGGGAGGACGGCCCTATAAGGCATTAGGCGCATGGGAAGTGGAGCGATAAGCGTGTGGACCTAACGTACCTCGTGGAGGCACGGTGCGCCCTGATGTGCGAGGCACGGGGTAGCTGGAGAGATAAGCATGTCAACTTGAGGCGTACCATACGCAGGTTGGGACACGAGCTTGTAGCGTATGAGACGTGTGCCGGACCATTCGTGGTCACATGTGAATTGGCATCGTGCATCATGCATTGAGCATTGAGTTCGAAATCGTGGCATGTTCTATTCGTCCAATCCTGCATGTGATTCTATCCCCGTTATTTGAGATTGTTAATAGAACTAGCCCTCATCCGCTTTAGTTCACGTACGTGGCCGAAGGAGTTGCGCTAGGGAGAGTTAGCTAGCCCTAGAATGCAGGTTAGAGCCGAACCGACTAGCATACTCTATCCTACGCTAGGATTAGTGGTGAGCTTATTGAGTCTTTGACTCACTAACGTTGGTTACCAATCTTTTCAGAACCCCGACCGCAGTGATGAGTATATCACCGATACTTTTGGACTCCCCGTGGAGGTAGAGATAGACGTGAGGCATTTTGCCGAGACCGATGAATACCAAGCCTTCCTCTCCTGAGTACAAGGAGGATCCCGAGGAGCTACCGTGGCAATGGGAATGGAGCGACACTGACCAGGAGTAGACTTCTAAGTTGAGATGTCTAGTAGAGCGTAGGGATTATGGACCAATGTTGTATTTCCTTTAGAGGATCTTGTACCCTAACGCTTATTGACCATATATATGTATTGGTGATTATTGTTGCCTGTATATTTTTCGTATTCTACCCCATTATCGTATGTATGCATGTATGGGTTGGAGATTAGCTTCCGCAGGCTGGTGAGTTTCGTTTCCGAAGCATCGTCTGGCCGCGACGATTTTTCCTAGGCCATCGCAGATCGTGGGCCAGGCGGACGCAAACAGATTTGGCGGGATGTCGCGAGCCCGTAGGCTTCGGGGCATGACATATTTTGCCCCTCATTGGAGGAGGCTCGGAAAGATTTGGATCAAACTAGCCAAAAGGGCAAAATGGTCATTTTTTCAAGGCTCGAGAAATGGAAATAGGTCAAACCAGTTAAATGTGGTCATTCCTTATTTCTCACAATTTCTGAGAATTTTTCTGAATTATTTTTCTGATTTTCCAGAGATAATTTACCCATAAGGGGTAAAATTGTCATTTCATGAAGAAATAGGAGTCAAAGTCACAAAATATGGGTCTGGCTAGTCAAAATTGACCATTTCTCATTTTCTGCAAATTTTTATAATTTTTCGAGATTTTACGAGACAATTTTGCCCATAAGGGGCAAAATCGTCATTTCAAAAAGATCACGAAGGGAAATCATCAAAAATAAGATTGGCCAGTCGAAATAGCCCGTTTTCTAACTTTTGAGATTTTTCTGCATTTTTTGAGATAATTTGCCCATGAAGGGCAAAATCTTCATTTTGAAAAGATCAAGAAGAAAAATCTTCAAAAATAGGATTGGCCAGTCGGAATAGCCCATTTCCTAAGTTTTGAAATTTTTGAGAATTTTCCGTAATTTTCCACGATAATTTACCCATAAGGGGTAAAATCGTCATTTCGAAAAGATCAGGAAGAAAAATCATCAAGAATCGGATTGGCCAGTCAAAATGGGCTGTTTCCTAATTTTTAGGACATTTCTGAATTTTCTGAAATTTTTCAAGATAATTTGCCTATGATGGGTAAAATCGTCATTTTGAAAATATCAGGGAGGGAAATCATCAAAAATAGGATTGGCCAGTCAAAATGGCATGTTTCTTAATTTTTAGGACTTTTCTGAATTTTTTGAAATTTTTCAAGATAATTTATCCATAAAAGGGAAAATTTGTCATTTTGAAAAGATCGAGAATGGAAATCATCAAAAATAGGATTGACTAGTCGAAATGGCCCATTTCTCGATTTTTGAGAAATTTTTGGAAATTTTTTGGATTTTTCTGATATATATTTTTTTTAGAATTTTTTTAAAGGAATTTTCCACATTTTTTAAATTATTTTAATTATATTATAAGCATTATTTATTCTGAAAATAGTGATCTAGGCTAGGCTTCTAAGCCCAACCCTGCTAAAGCAGAGAAATGGGAAAGGGCTTAAAGCCCAACCGAAAATCCCAAATTTTTCAAATTTTTTTATTGTAAAACCCCAATCAAACCTAAAGCCCAATTAACCTAATCTAACCCACTCTCCCGCATGAGCCCACCCTCTATCTAGCAAGCCCACTTGAACCTAATTTGGAAGAAGCTCATCTGCAAAAACCTAAAGGGCTTCTACTAAAAAAACTTTTCTTTTATTTTCTCATTTCCATTTTTGTGTTCCCTTACAAATTAAATGCGGACTGAGAGGTGGCTTCTACTAGCAAGCCCCACTTGAACCTATTTTTGTGTTCTCCGCAGTATTTTTCATCCTTGACTACATGGTATGACATCGGAGGAACATTACCTTCCACGAATGCCGCCTCCAAAGGAATCGTTGCTTCACCTACATGTTCATCTGACGAAAAGTTGTCGCTGTCCATTAGTTTCAATTTGAGCTCTAAAACTCCGTGAGATACTGTGAATAGGAATGTCTCATTCCACTCTAGTTCGGTCCTTTTCCCTGATGCAACACTGCTTTTCTTCTCCTGAGTGTGACGTGTAATGATGACGTAGGGGTCCATGTTATTAAGAAAATTTCGTGTTCTCAGGCCCTTGGCGCCCACAAGGAGAACTTCAAGCTTTTTCCTGAGGCATTTTCGTTTCTGGACCAGGGGCATGAACAGAGCAAATTCAATCCCTTCTTGTGTTTATGGGTTTTTCAGACAACGAGGACGAGGAAGTGAATCGTGCGACAGAGGAATTGACTTGCTGGGGTATTTTTAGGGAGCGGCGTTCAGGGAAGAAACCGGTCTGGATATGAATCGGATCGGACAAGTGGTGGATTTGATTTTGACATTTTCATCTCTCACTACTCACTATTCTGGAAAAAACGCATACTTCACTCAAGTTGTTTGTAGTTTGCACACAACCCTTTACCAACTTCATTCGTGTGATGATATCAGACCATCCTCCGGAGTCATGCAGTATGTGGCTGACTTGGCTATCTCGAGGAGCCCGTGACGGCTAACGAAACCCTCGTAGCCCCGTCGAGATAGCCGACGTGATAGTCGACTTCTCCAAGTCGAAGTCCGACCACGCACCCTAGCCAACGATGCGGCATACTCATACTCGACGGAGGATGGTCTGATATCATCACGAGTAATGAAGTTGGTCAAAGGATGTTGTGCAAACTACAAACTTGAGTGAAGGATGCGCTTTTTTTCCAGAAGTAGTGAGTAGTGAGAGAAGAAAATGTCAAAATCAAATGGCCGACCACTTGTCCGATCCGATTCATATCCAGACCGGTTCTTCCCGTGAACGCCGCTCCCCTAAAAATACCCCAGCAAGTCAATTCCTCTGTCCCACGATTCACTTCCTCGTCCTCGTTGTCTGAAAAATCCCAGAAACACAAGAAGGGATTGAATTTGCTCTGTTCATGCACCTGGTCCAGAAACGAAAATGCCTCAGGAAAAGCTTGAAGTTCTCCTTGTGGGCGCCAAGGGCCTCGAGAACACGAATTTTCTTAATAACATGGACCCCTACGTCATCATTACACGTCACACTCAGGAGAAGAAAAGCAGTGTTGCATCAGGGAAAAGGACCGAACCAGAGTGGAATGAGACATTCCTATTCACAGTATCTCACGGAGTTTTAGAGCTCAAATTGAAACTAATGGACAGCGACAACTTTTCGTCAGATGAACATGTAGGTGAAGCAACGATTCCTTTGGAGGCGGCATTCGTGGAAGGTAATGTTCCTCCGATGTCATACCATGTGGTCAAGGATGAAAAATACTGCGGAGAACACAAAATAGGTCAAGTGGGGCTTGCTAGTAGAAGCCACCTCTCAGTCCGCATTTAATTTGTAAGGGAACACAAAAATGGAAATGAGAAAATAAAAGAAAAGTTTTTTTTTAGTAGAAGCCCTTTAGGTTTTGCAGATGAGCTTCTTCCAAATTAGGTTCAAGTGGGCTTGCTAGATAGAGGGTGGGCTCATGCGGGAGAGTGGGTTAGATTAGGTTAATTGGGCTTTAGGTTTGATTGGGGTTTTACAATAAAAAAATTTGAAAATTTTGGGATTTTCGATTGGGCTTTAAGCCCTTTCCATTTCTTTGCTTTAGCAGGGTTGGGCTTAGAAGCCTAGCCTAGATCACTATTTTCGGAATAAATAATGCTTATAATATTATTAAAATAATTAAAAAATGTGGAAAATTCCTTTAAAAAAATTCTAAAAAATATATATATCAGAAAAATCCAAAAAATTTCCAAAAATTTCTCAAAAATCGGGAAATGGGCCATTTCGACTAGTCAATCCTATTTTTGATGATTTCCATTCTCGATCTTTTCAAAATGACAAATTTTCCCTTTATGGATAAATTGTCTTGAAAAATTCAAAAAATTCAGAAAAGTCCTAAAATTAAGAAACATGCCATTTTGACTGGCCAATCCTATTTTTGATGATTTCCCTCCCTGATATTTTCAAAATGACGATTTTGCCCATCATAGGCAAATTGTCTTGAAAAATTTCAGAAAATTCAGAAATGTCCTAAAATTAGGAAACAGCTCATTTTGACTGGCCAATCCTATTCTTGATGATTTTTCTTCCTGATCTTTTTGAAATGACGATTTTGCCCCTTATGGGTAAATTATCGTGGAAAATTTCGGAAAATTCTCAAAAATTTCAAAACTTAGGAAACGGGCTATTCCGACTGGCCAATCCTATTTTTGAAGATTTTTCTTCTTGATCTTTTCAAAATGAAGATTTTGCCCTTCATGGGCAAATTATCTAAAAAAAATGCAGAAAAATCTCAAAAGTTAGAAAACGGGCTATTTCGACTGGCCAATCTTATTTTTGATGATTTCCCTTCGTGATCTTTTTGAAATGACGATTTTGCCCCTTATGGGCAAATTGTCTCGTAAAATCTCGAAAAATTATAAAAATTTGCAGAAAATGAGAAATGGTCAATTTTGACTAGCCAGACCCATATTTTGTGACTTTGACTCCCATTTCTTCATGAAATGACAATTTTACCCCTTATGGGCAAATTATCTCTGGAAAATCAGAAAAAATAATTCAGAAAAATTCTCAGAAATTGTGAGAAATAAGGAATGACCACATTTAACTGGTTTGACCTATTTCCATTTCTCGAGCCTTGAAAAACTGACCATTTTGCCCTTTTGGCTAGTTTGATCCAAATCTTTCCGAGCCTCCTCCAATGAGGGGCAAAATATGTCATGCCCCGAAGCCTACGGGCTCGCGACATCTCGCCAAATCTGTCTGCGTCCCCTGGCCCACGATCTGCGATGGCCTAGGAAAACTCGTCGCGGCCAGACGATGCTTCGGAAACGAAACTCACCAGCCTGCGGAAGCTAATCTCCAACCCATACATGCATACATACGATAATGGGGTAGAATACGAAAAATATACATGCAACAATAATCACCAATACATACATATGGTCAATAAGCGTTAGGGTACAAGATCCTCTAAAGGAAATACAACATTGGTCCATAATCCCTACGCTCTACTAGACATCTCAACTTAGAAGTCTACTCTTGGTCAGTGTCGCTCCATTCCCACTGCCACGGTAGCTCCTCGGGATCCTCCTTGTACTCAGGAGAGGAAGGCTTGGTATTCATCGGTCTCGGCAAAATGCCTCACGTCTGTCTCTACCTCCACGGGGAGTTCAAAAGTATCGGTGGTATACTCATCACTGCGGTCGGGGTTCTGAAAAGATTGGTAACCAACGTCAGTGAGTCAAAGACTCAATAAGCTCACCACTAATCCTAGCGTAGGATAGAGTATGCTAGTCGGTTCGGCTCTAACCTGCATTCTAGGGCTAGCTAACTCTCCCTAGCGCAACTCCTTCGGCCACGTACGTGAACTAAAGCGGATGAGGGCTAGTTCTATTAACAATCTCAAATAACGGGGGATAGAATCACATGCAGGATTGGACGAATAGAACATGCCACGATTTCGAACTCAATGCTCAATGCATGATGCACGATGCCAATTCACATGTGACCACGAATGGTCCGGCACACGTCTCATACGCTACAAGCTCGTGTCCCAACCTGCGTATGGTACGCCTCAAGTTGACATGCTTATCTCTCCAGCTACCCCGTGCCTCGCACATCAGGGCGCACCGTGCCTCCACGAGGTACGTTAGGTCCGCACGCTTATCGCTCCACTTCCCATGCGCCTAATGCCTTATAGGGCCGTCCTCCCCTTGTCGCTCCACACATCAGTGCATGCCATGCTCATGCTCAATCGATGCCAAGGCACATCTCATATGCCACAATACACAATCATGCACTTTCAGACATTCAATCAACGTGCGTACGTAGCATGGCATGTTACAATAAAATGTAGTATTTCAATTCGTACCAACCGTATATTTCTATCGAGCGCATATTTTTCCCCTATGCCAATTTAACTGTGAAATTCCCAAGCCCACGTTCTGGCCCATTGATCACTCTTGGCCCTATTACCTCAATCGAGTCCTCGATATTAAATTTTAATTCATCTACGAATCACTTCTGACGGTCGTCAATTCAAGAACGCTACCCTTGCTCGAGTTTCTCAAGTAAACCCATCGGGCCCATTTAGTGGAGTCTAATTCACTTGAGCCCATTTTGACCTACGGCCCACTTTCATAACTTGGCCCATAATATTTCATCCTTAATCATCTAAGTCAACCTCTTGAGTCCCCTAATGTAAGCCCATGTCCCCAATCTTAATCAAATTCTTGCCGTAGGCCTAATTAGGCCCACTAGTCCGTTTCAAGCTCGATTCAATTCGCGGCCCATAATTCACATTTGGGTCCATCAAATACTCATTTAAATTCACTCTTTACCAGCCTAAAAGGCCCTAGAGGTCCTCGCCTAAGCCCATTATTAATACAATCCAATTTAAGCCCATTAAGCCCTTTTGGCCCAATTTGTTCTACGGCCCATTATCACATTTGGGCCTTTTAATTTCTTACTTAAAATTTTCCCCAAGACAGCCCATTAACCTTATGAACCACGTCCAAGCCCATTGCCATAGTAATTCAACTTGGCCCATCAAGCCCAACTAGTCTAATTTGGCCCAAACTAGCTCCCAAGCCCATTTACCACTCTTGCCCTCTCATTCCCATGCCCCAAATGAAGTTCCACAGCCCACGCACACCACATTCTTGCCTTCCAACAGATTTCTAAGCCCATGAACAGCCTGCCTCGTCAAAACCCCAAACTCGGCCTAAACCGTTCTAACGATTTTTCACAATTTCTATTCGATTCGCATGCACCAAGCCATCTAACGACTAAACCAATCACACATACAATATTCCTAGATTAAGATTAGTAGGTTTGCTTACCGAAAGAGGGCTGGAACGATGGCGACGACGGTGGAGACCAATATGGCCGAATGAGGAGCTCTCGGCCCAAAGGGGAGCACGGCAACTTTGGGAGCTGAGCAAGGGCTAAACCAGGGCCATAACAAGCTAGAAAACAAGGACATGACATGGATATAAGTCCCTTAGGTTCCCAAGGTCAGATTATGATCACAGAATGTAAGACACGAAACTAACTCAGAAAAACAGTTTCATCGACCGAAATGGAAACGCACGAATGGAGGCACAAATGATATCGGATCGGAGTGAACAAATTTCCATGAACTCATCTTGGATAGATCTATGGCATATCCAAAAATCACGGAGATCCAACGGTTGGATTTTCTTCGGGGGCTGGTTGAAGTTGGGTGGCTGCAGGGAAGTCCGAGCTGGAGAAGGGTCACGGTTTTGCTTCATTTCGAGGGGTTCTGGGCCAGATCTTGGGAAGAGGCTTGCAGATCTTCGAAGCCCTTCTTCTTACGGTCGTGTGGGAGAAAACAGGGAGTCATTTGGACTCCGACGAGCCCGAACGAGCCATTTTCGTCCGGGTGCGCGCTGGAACTTGCAAAAATGCGAGAGGGGAGAGGATTCGCCGAGAAAGAGGAGAAGAGGAGAGGGTGGCTGCCGAAACTTTGGAGAGAATGAGAGAGATATGAGGGAGAGAGAGAGAGAGTGGAGAGTTTATAATGAGGAAAAGACAAAATTCAAATTTGAGTTAGTGGGTTAGGTAGAGTTGGTAGTGGGGTTTCTTGGATTAGATAGATTGAGTGATTGACTTTGAAGTGACTAGACTTGACTTGAAATGACATTGATTGATTGATTGACAAGACTCGCTTGATGGGACGACTGATGGGACATTTCCTCGAGATGCGTGCCAAATGCATCAATAGGGTCCCAAGCGCGAACGAACCTCGGACTGTAATTGACACTGCACTAACGTGCTCTTTCTAAAATAATTCTAATTATTCTAATTCTTAAACTGAGCGTTGACCGAGGGCATTTCGATAAATTTTCCACCTCACGTCTTGCTTCGCGACGTTCTCTGGCTGTCTGCCCGACTGACGACGCTTCTATAACCAAATCCAATTCTCCATTGTAACTATCATAAAAATTCGATTGTCCAAGATCGGAATTCATCTCGTGGCCAAATTCATTAAATTACGACTCTGTCGAAATCTCAGACCAACAGGGCGGCTGTTTAGGAGTTACGCGTATCGATCTATTAGGTCCACGTACTTTAAGGTCCTAGATAGCCTTTCCCCTTCGGTTAGTCATCTCGAGTTGATTAGGCTCGAGTGAGGCTTAAAACTAGAACTTATTAATGAAATATATCCATTATATTTATTGATGACACTGATTTTTAATCATCTTTTCTCTGTTAAAATTAATAAAAAAATCATAAAAATCATAAAATTGAAAAACCAACTTTGGAGACCTTGGCCAAGCCTAGGGAACCAATTTTGACCAAAAATGATTTTTCATATTTTTAGTATTTTTTGTATTTTTATTTTTGGAAAATAGAAAAAGTGATTGAAATTAATAAAAATCGCTTTGAGGCCACAAAAATTGTGAAAAAGAGTCAGTATTTTTTTTTTAATTTTTCTCTTCATTTTGGCCAAAGAAATCTGCAAAAATTGATCTGGAATCGGGAATTACTTTGTTAATCTCATTTTCAGGTTAATTGAAAAAATTATAGAAAAATTTATTTTAGCTTTATAATTTTTTAATTTTGGCATTTCTGGAGTCGTGACATGATCCTCTAATATTCCAAAATTTTAATGCCTGGTTACGTTTTCTGTTGTTGTATTCAATCCTCCGATCGTTGGGATGCATGTGGCTTGAGATGTATATGGCAAAGAATCTTCCGATGGAGCACACGCCACCGCACCCATCATGGGGTCTACCGCCTGGTCTTCCTCCGAATGCTGGGTATATCTCCTTATGGAAGTGTCGTACCAATGGGATGTATATATCATCCAATGCCCTATCGGCACCTCCCAAGATCAAGCAGATCACACAGCAAATGCAAATTCCCCTTTCTTATGTTGATGCTGTCATGAGGCTAAAGGGTAGCGCAAACTTGGAAGCCATACATGTTATCAAGAAGCCTGGAGAATCTTTGAAAAAACTCTTTTTTGGATGAGGGTCTTATTTTTGACAAGAAAATTGGTATTGGACAACCTAAACGTATAGAGGATGTAGAGATTTTAGTGACCAATACCGCAACGAACACGGATGAAGTCGAGACATATGGGATGCGTGCTCATGTTGATTATATGTCTGAAGTTGCTGAGATTGAAAGGTCAACTCGTCATTAGTGCATAAGGAAAAAAAGTGTCGGCCAACAAGAGGAAAAGGAGACATGAGATGATGATGGACCGAAAGAAAAGTAAAGGCATGAGAAGGTGGTGGCCCGCTGGGCAGTTTTCCTTCGGCGATATCTTCACATGGGATTTTAAGGGGGAATATATCAAAGAAAAGGCCCTTTCTCTCCTCGGGAACACCAACCTCAAGGCCCCAGCCGCATCAGGATGCAATAAAAAAAAACTCCATGGCATTGATCGGATCTTAGAGGTCGAGTCAAAGTTGGTTTGCTCATACAACAGCTGGGAATGGCGTGAAGCAGACGGTCAGAACCATTAAAATGGTTGCATCATGCACGCGTATGACGAGTTGAAGAAGGCAGGAGAGTGCCTCAGTCTTTAGGCTGGTTTTGGATCAATTTAGCGGCATCTTAGTTAGGGTTTCGTGTCGTTTGCTCTGGTGTAGATGGGTGAGATCACGTGGATCGCTCACACCAACTCTTTGTTGAACCAAGGATAGGCCGACAGATTCAACGACCCACTTTCTCGATCGACTGATGAGCAGACTGGAAAAAAAGAAAAAGAGAAGCGGTCTGCAAAAGAAAAGCGGGGGGGGCTCCCGAGCAAAATCCGAACATATGCTCTGTGATGAAACCGGGGGAGGTTCCGGTTTTCGCCGTTACTCTCTCTCTTCTTTGTCCGATCTCCTCCTGCGCAGCCACCTCTCGCTCCGCCCCTTTTCCGCCGCCGCGATGCCGGCGTCTCCGTTTCTCTCACTTCAATTTTCTCTCTCGACCCCTCAGCATCAGTAATGCTCATGGATCCAGTAGAAATCGCGACATGGTCTAGTCGGTTTCTAGGGCTCGGAACGTATGGCCGCTGAACCCAGTGAAGAAGAAGAAGAGGGAAGAGGAGCCCTCAAGCAATCTCTCGATCGCCATTCCATCCCTCTCGTGCCTGAACCGACACGTGCCTACTGCTAGCAGTGATCTCCAGTTGCTTGACTCCATGTCCTTTGGAACCGTGTCGTATGAGGAGCTGTTAGGTCACTGCGACGAAGTTTTCAAGAAGAATCAAATTGACCTTGCTCAGTCCGAAGAATGTCTTTGCTTCAACCATTGGCGGGATGTCCTATTGAAATGGTGGCTTATTCTTTGAAAGTCACGACCTCGCTAGCCTTGGTCTCGTTTAAGTAAACTGCAGCTATACATTTGGTTTGACCAAATGAAGGGTGAGCTTTCCTGGAAGTCATAACATTGTCTGAAGCAAGTCAGACACTCCCACATACAACGTGCTGGACGACATCTCCTCATTCTTCAACATCCTCTTCTCTCGGTCACAGCCACTAATGACGCCCAATTCTTGCAGAAGCTGGTGAAGGTTGACGTAAGCTACATGCTCATCAAGACAATTTTGACGGAGGACCGCATGCCCGAGAATTCCTAAAGCGTCATGGTGGTCGTCGAGGGAAGGGATGACTCAAACGACTACAAAGTTGCAAGGTCCCCTCCGCTCGACAAGAACCTTATCGCGCGACAAAGGAGTAGTGCATGTTTGTTGCACATGTGAAAGTGAAGCTGGAAGTGGACGAAGTAGCCAATGTTGAGCCATGCGGCTGCCGCGAGCCACCTTTGCTTGCGACGTCCTTCCCACCTCCGGCAACTTCCGCGTCGTCGCTTTCGATTACTGTTCAGACAGGGAAGAACCCGATGCTGATGGAATGAAGCTGCAGTCGAGCATGCGTGGTCTCTCTTCGATTCATGGACGTCCTGCTACCTGCATCGGTGCGTCATGGTGTCAACAGAGTAACACAGGCGTAGGGAAGCAATGGGGCTCTCTCAAATATTGGATACTGCGGGATGGCTTTCTATAATATATGCAGAGAGTCTCCTAGATGGCTGAATTATTGAACTGGATGGCGAAGCCAAGACCATGAAATGTTTGTTGAAAGAAAGATCACTAGCAGATAGCCACTTGCAGGCAATAACCCACCGAGAGGAGGACCTTGAAGTCACGTTATAGAGACTCGGAGGCCAAGGTGTCAGCTACCGAGAGAAGCAATACCCTGGATCTGGGGCTTAAGGTTCTGCTGGTTGCAAAGCTCACGAGGGACCAAGAAGTTTCCAACTTGCTGTAGTTCAGACTCTAAAGAGTATATAGGGAAGCGACAAAGACGAATCACAAGCTCGTCAATGGTAGTGCTAAGGAAATGGAGATAAAAAAAAGTTGTCGCGGTTGAAGAAGAGACCATCAACTATAGAGGACGGAAGGCCATGTCCATCATAAGAAATGAAACTTTGGAGGAGGACACGAGAAGCAACTTGGAAAGGGAAAGGAGAGGAGACCGTCGAAGGGGAACCTCTGAGGCTTCTTCTTCTTAGCTGAAAAACTTATATACGTGCAGCCGGGCATCGGGAATGGAGGTATTTTTACTCTTGGCGCCGCTCCACGTCAACCTCCTTGGCCACGGCACCTTCGCCAAGGTCTATTACGACCGCAACGTCAAGTCCGACGAGGGCGTCGTCATCAAGGTCATCGACAAAGAGAAGATCCTCAAGGGCAGCCTCGTCGCGCACATCAAGTGCGAGATCTCGATCCTCCGCCGCGTCCACCACCCCAACATCGTCCAAAGTAGTAGTTAAAAAAAAAAGTCATGTGGGTTTCTGTCGTGGAGGGAATCAAGAGAGACGATGTGGCAGAAGTTCATGGACAAGAAGTCTAAGATGCGTTGGTATGCAAGCAACCCTATGGTCGGCAAACCAGCTGCAAAGTTCATCCAGAAGAAGTAGCAATTCCGGCGACAAACTAAGGTTGTTGTGCTGAACCAACAAGGGAAGATGGTGAACATGAACGCTATGGCGATGATATGCCTTTGGGATGGGAAGCCTCCCCATTCGTGGAGTCAAAAGGGGCAGGGACTCTGGAACGGCCAAAGGATCAACTGGCCCAAGCGTGGTGACCAACAAGCTCTTTCCTTATGTCGAATGAGGCCGGCGACGTCTTTGGAAATATTCTCCAGGAGCTAGTTAGACACAGACTTGATCACTTGGAGCCTTGCAGGCTGTCTCTCCCAGGTCAAGTACGCCATCGAGGCCACGAAGCAAGGTTTCGCCGCGATCGGCCTCCGATTCAAGATGCGTGTCGTCCTGGCTCGCGTCAACAAAGCCAAAGACGAGCTCTCCTCCCATCCAAAGAAGCTCTTCGAAGTTGATGACTACATCGTCAGTCTCACCACACGACGGCCGCGTGCACTCGGGCTACATACGCTCGGGACGCATCGCCCATGCCTTCACCTATGGGTCGCTGTTTCCCGTGAGAGGAACTGGGTGATCTCAAGGTCTTCAACTCCTACTGGCTTAATGTGGGTCCTACTTACAAATATTTTGAAGTTATCTTGATTCATGCGGCTGGCAAGACCATTCGTAAGGATCCAAGCATCAATTAGACTTGCAACCCTGTGCTCGTGGATGTTGGGACTGTCACTACTCTTTACGTGTCGTCTGATGGACCAAATCACAACGAGTTGGACTTTGAGTTCCTGGGCAACATCATGAGGAAGCCTGTAGAAACAGTCGAAAGGTATGCATTTATTATTATTATTGTTTGTTGTTGTTGTTGTTGTTGTTGTTGTTGTTGTTGTTGTTGTTGTTGTTGTTATACTGTGCTTGAGATTATCTTTTGTGTTACTCATGAGGTTTAAGAGAGGTATCATAGGACGTCTGCGAAGTAAAAAAAAAAATGAGCGGAGAAAATGTACCAGAAAAAGACAAAAAGGTTAGAAAAGAAAGAGGTAGCGTAAAATGAAACAACGTGGGCTTCACGTGGGGGTCTTCGGGCTGATTGATGGACTTGATTGGTTTAGTTGGATTCCAAGTTTTAGTTCATTCAAATTGGGCCAGTGCTCAATTGAATTGAATTGGGCTTTAGAATAGAAATTGAGTCATTGTTGAAAATTACCAAAAATAATACAAAAGTGGGCTTAGTCCAAGTTCGCCTTTGGGTTTTAGATTGAATCAGGCCCCCACGATCCGAGTTGGTGGCCTGGCCCGGATGATTGTCCCAAAATTAATTAAACAAGTAAAGTAAAATATTTTTTAAAAAAACTAAAAACTAAAAAACTAAAAACTAATTAAAAATTAACTAATTAAATTAAAGAAAAAACAAAACAAAACAAAACAAAAAAATTGTTAAAAAAATAAATAATTAAAAAAAACTCAGAAAAACCTCAAGAATTAGGAAACAGGTCATTTCGACTGACCAATCCTATTTTCGGGTAATTTCCATCCCGATCTTTCCAAAATGACGACTTTACCCCTTATGGGTAAATTGTCTCAAAAAATTCAAAAAACTCAGAAAAGCCTCAAGAATTAGGAAACGGGCCATTTCGACTGGTCAATCTTATTTTTGGATGATTTGCCTTCTTGATATTTTAAAAATGACGATTTTGCCCCCTTATGGGCAAATTGTCTCAAAAAATTCCGAAAAATTCTCAGAAATTGTGGGAAATAAGGAATGACCACATTCAACTAGTTTGACCTATTTTCACTTGATCCTTGAAAAATAGTCATTTTACCCTTCTGGTCAGTTTGACCCCAAATCTTTTCAAATCACCCCAAATGAATTTTTATGAAATTGGTACCGAAAGGGCGTTAGAGTAATCTAGCGTAACCAAGTCCCCGAATTCATTTTCTCTGGTTCGTAGAAATAAATTAGTTCTCCCACTAATTTATTTAGGTTTCTAATCGACCTACCAAGAACGATTAGTGGCGACTCCAAAATTAAAAATCATTTAAACCAAAACCAAAGTTGCGATTCGGTAGGGCTTGGGAGGGTTAATCTAATTAACCTGATAATCCGTTCACCTAAAAATTATTTTTCGGGTCGCGACAGCTTGGCGACTCCGCTGGGGACATGTTCTTAATCTTTGAAAATTTAAGAACTCAGAGGACTTAGGCTAGAAAAATTTCATGAAAACTCATTTGGTCTGAATTGGGTGAATTCTGACCTTTAGGTGTTAAATGGTATTGCAGATGGGAGTTATAAGGGGTA
The DNA here is from genome assembly GCA_019149425.1 of Psidium friedrichsthalianum. NCBI lineage: Eukaryota > Viridiplantae > Streptophyta > Magnoliopsida > Myrtales > Myrtaceae > Psidium > Psidium friedrichsthalianum. Next base: position 36,666 of record JAGVVM010001636.1, read on the forward strand.
GAGTGTTTGACTAACCCTTTGTTTTGCAGGCCTGGTGTTGGAATTGTTTGTTTAATTTCGCACATTTTTGAAGCGGTGTTTGCATTTAACTGTTGTGCGTGTTTAATCGCTTTAGCACTACATCACACACGTCCCGTAGCCCGACCTGGGCTACTAGTTTTAGGATGGTATTGTGATTTGGTTCTAGCGTTCGGCGTGAGATTACGTCGAAAGTTAGTCCAGATTCAATCCCGAACCTCTTTCCAAAAATGAGTTTTAAAAGTTAGGCCTCAGGCTTGGTAAGATTACCAAAGCGGTGGTTTTAATTTTTGACTCGAGCAGCCGAAGTGGAAAGGCCTGGCTAATCCTGGTTACGTCGTGGGATCACTGCTAATTTTGATTATGTGCGCGAGATTGTCACCTTGCCGTAAGTCTTTCGCTTCAATTTGTCAACCTTTAGGGTAGATAGGCTAAGATTTAAACTCACGGTTCATGTGCATGTCTATGTGACCTTCATGGTATTTTTTATGGTGAAAGTAAGTTTTCTAACTTCATCTTGTATTTATTTTTGGTCGGTCCATGTTAGGTGTCAGTTAAATTTTGAACTTAACATCGTGGCCATTTTTTTCAAAAGAAAGTAAAAACACAAACTAGTGTGCTATTTCTACGAAATGAATGCAAAAAAAATCCCTTAGGGGAGCTTTGTTGACCAATAAAGGATTTTGTCACATTTTCTTGTTTAATAGAAACGAGATTTTCTTAACGAATTTACTCTGATAAAAGAGGAAAATTCCTTCTGAAAGTTTGCTAAATGTTAAAGAATTTTATCGCATTTTTGTTCAAATCATAAAATCTGCCAGAAAAATCCTTTTTGAAAGAATTCACCCAGGTTTTCCTAAGAAAATTTTGTCTAATTTTATCACAAAATTTGAAAAAACAAAATTGTACTAACGTAGGAATCATGGACCGACCTCTCTTAGATCACATACTCATTATTTCTTCTACTTTTGCAGGGAATCATAGGTACCCCAGGCGGGAGCAAAATCGGATTCAACATTATACTAGGAAGAACCTCGAAGAATACGAAAGGACGGATAATTGCCGATGCCTTAGCCAATTACCCTGGGGCAAGCGAAGAAGTCCCTTCTCTCGGAGATGGAATTACATTAATCAGTAAATATGTAGGGGCTATGTATTTTGACAGAGCAGTAAATGTATCCGGTTCAAGCCTGGGGGCGTCCTTAATGTATTGAGGGATTCCTGTACTTTTTTTGGAGAAGCATAGACTGTATAGTCAAAACTTATGTAGCAAGTATGTTGACCCGACCTCGCAACGCCTTTCTGTTTAAATTAATGAAAGGCCTGCCTCTTATCTTTCTCGGATTTGAACCACATAAAGAACTTCTGAGGACCGGGGTTTTATTACTGAATATAGCCCACCAGCATTTCTGCCGACACGAGCAAGTGGACGCCGAAAGAGACAGCATGAGCGGAGTAGGGGCACGCAACAGGTGGCCTAATTCATTATTAGCACGCTGACCAAGTTGTCATAATTCACGTGACTAGATCACGAGTCTCGATGTGGCTAGTGGGGTCCGCTGTCGAAAGCCTTTTTAATATTCTCGATATCATCGTCTACAGCAGCAAACAAGAACATTAGGAAGGATGTTAAGCCTCGGTATTTCCAGTGCTTTGAAACCGTTCTATCATGCTATACGAGAAAAGAAATGACAAGAAGAGTAAAACACAAACATGTGGAGCTTTCTCTTCCTTCTATTCATCAACAAGCTCTACAACAAGTTAATGAGGAGGAAAAGTAAAACCGAACTGAGCCCTGATAAGCATTACAAAAGAGTTCAACTGACTCTCCATGAAATTAATGCTCTGCCTACACTGAGCGACCTGGGATTCGAGATCTGCGAGCTTGAAGAACAGGCAGGTACATTTCTCCTTGTACCTGGCTGCAATAATCTCGTGATGTTCAACGGCGAGTTTCAGATTGTCGATCAGGTTCCTCTCGAAAGCTATGTTCGACGTTAGATTGTCAAGCCTCTCCTCCAGCCACTTGCATCTGAACTTCATCACAATGTCACTCGGATCATGCTCAAAGTACGTCTGGTTCAAAGCTAGGCGCTCCACCAGCTTCTCTCTCTCGTGAACTAATAGCGAAACCCGTTTATCAGCGGACCTGATGGTCTTCTTATACCGGGCGACTGAGTGTTCTGCAAACGCCAAGCATTCTGATCGGTCCTGATAGCGAGCGTTCATGATGCGGGATAAGGTGACCGTTTCCTGGGTGTATCGGCAAGACTCCAGAAAATTGATGAAGATGTGAGGGAACGCCCTATATTCCCTCTCCAAATTGGTGCCCACAACGGAAGAAGCATTTATCTCCCCGAACAAACCGAGGATCTCAGCTTCGACACTTGGATGATGGGCTATGTAAACATAGCCTCGACCAAGAAAGTGATAAAGCCTTTCCCATTTGAAGGTAATTTCAGCTGGGAGGATGTGTGTAGGAAGATTGGCCATTATCGAGGAAGGGATCAAGGCCGACGAACATAATACGAAAGATAAGAGAAGAGAAGTGAAGTAGACGACTGGAACGTGAAGATGGCAATCTACCTCGAGTTAAATATTGACTTCACAGTAGCAATATCCATTAGTCAGATTTCCCTACCGGCCATTCCTCTCCGGTATCGTCTTTGTCGGCTCGAATCCCCTGTCTGTCTGCTATCTCGAGCCGAGCCAATCCGATATTTCTGCAAAAAAGTTGGACGGGACGCCACCACTTTGAAAAAGAAAGAAGAAAAGATGAGCCGAGTGGGAGACAAAGAAATTTTCGGCAAAAAAAGGAGATAGGATTCATCTTTATAGGAGAACACGCCAGCAAAATCGACGGTGAAGATAAGTGGAAGAGATAATGGCGGGGACCCCTACCATGAACAGATGAAAGAAGACGAGCTGAGCAAGAGATACGATAAAGTTGAGAAAGACAGGGCTCTCGGGAGAAGCAATACAGTTTCTAAACCCATGCCTTGATTTTAAAAAGAGACGTTCTCATGGAAACCTTCATCCATGCTTAGAAGAAAGTTTCAAACATACACGGTCGCTCAGAAAAATTCAAAGAGAGTGAAAATACAGGAGAGAGTAGCAAACCTTGAAGAACCGTTAAGCAATCGAGGATGTCTCAACCCAACAATCTCGAGAACTATCGCTACTTGCTGAACATGGGAGAAGCAGAGTTCGATGCCATGTTTGGAATTTATACCATGGAGCCTGGCCCTTCCGCCTATGACGTTCAAGACCTCGATAAAGATAGAGACAATAACAACCAGGGTCAAAGGAAGCGTCGTCGGCGTCACACCGAGTCTCAGATTCAAAAGCTTGAAGATTTCTTCAAAAGGTATCCTATGCCGGATGACAAACAAAGAAGAAAAATAAGCCAAGAAACAGGGTTGAACCTTCTGCAAATCAAGTTTTGGTTTCAAAACAGGCGAACCCGAGTAAGGGCTCAACACGAGCGCAGTGAATTGAGTTTCTGAAAGCTGAAAATGAAAAACTCCGAGCAGAGAACAAGAGGTACAAGGAAGCTTTCGACTCCACCACTTGCCCCAACTGCCATAGCCTCCTCGCGCTCGACGAAAGACAGCATCTGAAGATCGAGAACGCCCGTTTAAGAGGTGAGTTAGATTGGTTCATAACAAGATCGAGTTCTGTTGGAGCAGGGTACAGAAAGACCAATCCTACTGGACCAACATCGATACCTCCCGAGAAAGAGGGAACAGATCACCCCAAGCGGACCTTGACGATGATCTTTTCAACATGATCGACCAGTTTGATGTCGATAGAGCATCGGGGCTGTGATGCGCATGCTCAGCCAGTGACCACCGGACCTTCAATATGGCCAATGCGTACCTGATCCGAAATGAAGCTTGCTAACCACTAGAGAGCTTGCAGAGGAGGAAGAAAAAATCAATTCTAAATGGATGCATATGCTTATTTTCTACTTTTATGAATATATGGAATTAACGCAAAAGTAAAAAGCAATCATTTCCCTTTCCCCCGTTAAATGCTCGAGTCCACCACCGCACCAAACTCGCGGCGAATTAATCGCGACTAAAAATCCGTGTAAACTCAAGGGTAAATCTGTATCGTTTCAATTTACCCTCAAATTGCTCCAAGTTTTAAATTGAATTCCTTGTATTTTCAGGAATTTGCAAACTGCCCCAAGAATACAGTCGTACCCGAATGCGAAGTCTTCTTGTTAAACGAAACCAGGGGCAAATTGATTCGTAAACACTATCACTGAATGGACGGTTTCACACACAGGAAAAATACGAGCGAAAGATGTGAGCAGCCTCAGAGATGGGTAGTTTTGTATCGTTTCAATTTACCCCCGATCGTCTCGAATTCTGAATTACTTTATTCCGTCTTAACAGGAATCGTAAACTACCTTGAAAGATCGACGCGAAATTTGCCCAATACGATAAGACCTCAGAAGATTAACCCTTAAAAGGGAACCTCCATGGACGCCGGTGGTCTCGTGGACCAGATGGCATGGGGGATGACAATGGTCCGAAATGTCCCGAGTTCGATCCCCAAGAGAGGGGAGTGTTGTAGGTATTATAAATAAATAAAACACTTTTTGCACCCTCCCCTTGCAGAAAGAAACAAGGATACTCAACGAGCAGTACCGAGGTCAGTATTTTGCCACAATCTTAGCCTAATGTTAAAACGACCAACGAAAGTCGAGCAAAAATCAATCCAGCGAAAACTGGTAAAAGACTCGTACAAGGCATTCAAGACGAAGGGTAAATCAGTATTGTTTCCAATTTATCCCTTTTAATACTGGCTGACATGTCTCCTTTTCTTTTTACAGGAAATATTATACTAAACATTTAACATGTTGAAGGAGACAAATCCAAAAGAAAATTATGATTATCTGACAAGATCTATTCTGGTGAAAAATGGGGCAAATTAATCACAAGCTCTGAAGCAAAAAGCAAATATGTCTTCCTTATCTCGTTTGATTTCAAGAATAATTTCTCTGCTTTTTGCAGGGGCATTCAACCGCTAAACCATGGCGGTCGCTGTCATTAAACCAACCGAAATGCTCCCTCACCCATATGCTTCATCGCGCAGGGGCAAAAGTTTGAGACGAACCGCCCCTCGACATAAGAGAGTAGGCTTCCCAATTTGTTCGGTCCGCCACATACCAGGGGCAACTCAAATCCGCCCATATTTGCACATTATATAAACACACATGATGCTAAAAAATTGTCACATCTGCATTGTGTTTACACAGTTCATGAATTATGCATGACCATTCCGCGTGTTTAATTTACCAACTCCAACTTAGAGCATAAACTGCACAGGATACATCAAATGTACAAATGGGCATGACAGGATTAGGAGAGGAAAACCATTTCCACACAAGTCTAACATTTTAATCTACAGATAACAGCCTTTCCCCAGAGTGAGAGAAGCCCTTCGGACTAAAGCCCCATTCAGATTACATTCGAGGCATTTATACTATGAGAACCTCCTTAAACAGAATTGGTAATGCAAACTTGACAGAATAGTTTTGCATGATCCACATTTTGATGATTGTATCATGAGTTATCACACAGACTACTTTAATCATTGCCAACTTGGTTGAATAGTTTTGCATGAACCGATCAACTCATTGATGAAAATGCTTGCACATGTTACCTCTGACACTGCCTACACAGGTAACACCTTCCCGATGTTCGAATTACCTTCCAAAGTCTTGAAATTCATTCGGCAATTATTGAATGAACAAGCCTGGTTGTCGAGAAGCCACCATGCATTTCTTCTAAATTCTCAGGTAAGTATATCTTCGACCTGACCTTTCAAGAGAATGAATTTCTGACGGTTGTTGGGGTACTCGAATCCATTGTGGTACATACAGGTATCCACCTTCTTCAATAAAGCATGATTTGTCTCAAAGACAAAATGTTCGAGACCTTTTGATCTCTGCCTATTTGGTTTATTCCTAAAGCGACAGGAGAATATAATTTGGGTTTGAGCTTCTGCAGGATTCCTGGTCTCCCCAGATTTCAGAATGGCACCCTTTGAGGTACACCAAGTCCTTTTTACAGGCAAGCCAAGTCCTTCTTATAGGCAAAATAAGTCCTTCTTACAGGCAAATCAAGTCCTTCTTACAGGCAAACCAAGTCCTCTTACAGGCATAAAGTCCTTCTTACAGGCAAATCAAGTCCTTCTTACAGGCAAACCAAATCCTTCTTACAGGCACAAAATCCTTCCTACATGCAAATCAAGTCCTTCCTACAGGCAAATCAAGTCCTTCTTACAGGCAAACCAAGTCCTTCTTACAGGCACCAAGTCCTTTTACAGGCACTAAAGTCCTTTTTACAGGCACAAAGTCCTTTCTACAGGCATCAAGTCCTTTTTACAGGCACCAAGTCCTTCTTTACAGGCATCAAAGTCCTTTTTACAAGTACAAGTCCTTTTACAGGCACAAAGTCCTTTTTACAGGCATTAAGTCCTTTTACAGGCACCAAAGTCCTTGTACAGGCACCAAAGTCCTTTTTACAGGCAGCAAGTCTTTTTACAGGCACAAGTCCTTTTTACAGGCACAAAGTCCTTTTTACAGGCATCAAGTCCTTTCTACAAGCACCAAAGTCCTTTCTACAGGCACCAAGTCCTTTTACAGGCCACAAGTCCTTTTTACAGGCATCAAGTCCTTTCTACAGGCACCAAAGTCCTTTTACAGGCATTAAGTCCTTTTTACAGGCATTAAGTCCTTTTTACAGGCACAAGTCCTTTTTACAGGACAAAGTCCTTTTACAGGCACAAAGTCCTTTCTACAGGCATCAAGTCCTTTCTACAGGCACCAAAGTCCTTTCTACAGGCACCAAGTCCTTTCTACAGGCACAAAGTCCTTTTTACAGGCACCAAAGTCCTTTTTACAGGCACCAAGTCCTTTCTACAGGCGCAAAGTCCTTCTTACAGGCAGTTTCAGGGGTGACCTACCATACGGGTCAAATCTCAATGAAATTTAATTAGTAGAATCTTTTTATTAGGAATTTACCATGGTACGACCCACCATACGGGTCAAATGGGGTGACCTACCATACGGGTCAAGATTTAATCAGTAGAATCCTTTCATAGGAATCTACCATGGGTTGACCTACTATACAGGGTCAAATTCAATCAATTTTAATTAGTGGAATCCTTTCATTAGGAATCTACCATGGGGTGACCTACCATACGGGTCAAATTTCAATCAAATTTAATCAGTAGAATCCTTTCATTAGGAATCTATCATGGTTTGACCTACCATACGGGTCCAAGTTCAACCACCCTAAGGTTTTCTTATAACGAATCCTTAGGTTTCTCATTCCATTTTCAGTGGATCAAATGTCACGACTCTTTTTATTTTCTTGGGTTTGAACTGATTAGGATTCAGGTGTCATCTCGTCTTTGAAATGACCTCTGCCGAGCTTCCTTTCAAAGAGGGGCAGCTGTTGACACCTGATTTTTAATTATCTTTTCTCTTTTAAAATTAATAAAAAAATCCATAAAATTTATAAAATTAAAAAATCAACTTTGGAGACCTTGGCCAAGCCCAGGGAACCAATTTTGACCAAAAATGATTTTTTATATTTTTAGTATTTTTCGTTATTTTTTTATTTTCGAAAATTAATAGAAAATCCATAAAAATTCATAAAATCGAAAAATCAACTTTGAGAACCTTGGTTAAGCCTAGAGAACCAATGTTGATTGAAAAATAATTTTCATATTTTTTGCATTTTTTTAAATATTTTTTAGAAATTAGGAAAATATTTCAAAATAAATTTGCATTTGAGGCCACAAAAATACAAAAAAAAATATCATTATTTTTTTTTTTTCTTTTTATTTTTTTTCATTTGGCCAAGAAAACTTGCAAAAAAAAAAAGTATAATTAACGAAAATCGGGAATTTCTTTGTTAATCTCAATTTTAGATAATTGAATAAATCATAGAAATTTCATTTTAACTTTGTAATTTTCGATTTTTGATATTTCGGAGTTGTGACATTATCCTCTAATAGTCCAAACTTTTTCAAGGGGCCAATTATATATTTTTCTTTGTTGCATTTGACCATCCGAATTCAATTTAGCATTGACGATGAGCTTCGTTTCCCTCACTCATCAACCCTCTCTTTCTCTCTCTCTGCGCGATTATATCGAGTTTCTGTGCGAGCTTCATGGCCGCGAGGACGATGCTCGTGGCATATGCGTGTGCGGGGATGACAACATAGCAACTTCATCGCGGGATCGGACGGTTATGGGCAGTCAGTGGTGAATGTCTAATGGAGATGGTTGATCGTACTTCTATAGTCTATTCTGTTGACTCACATGCTTCGGGCTTATAGTGAGTGGCAGTGAAGTTTGTTTTGCCAAAATATGGAAAGATGGAGTTTGCGTTCAGAGCATTGAGCATTTTGGTCGTGTATGGGAATGCCGAATTTTTGGAAGATGGAGAGACATTGTGACGGCATGTTTCTGATGGGACGTACATATATGGACAAATCAACGAGATAGGATGGCTGACTCAATCGAGCTCGAGTTTATTTGGTTCAGAACTATCTTCTTACAAGAGAAGAAAATTCTCGGAGGACGATGTTTAGTGGAGGAAGAATAAAAAAAAAGTAAAGAAATCAGAGAGACCATCATATGAATAAAAAATGGGGGGTTAGACCGAAAGTGGTCTCAATAAAAAAAGAGAGAGTTCACAAAGCCCTGCTGGTAGAGGACGACACAGAGATCTTAAAAAATCTAAAAGTTGGGCGTAGGGAGGGAGAACTTTCATTTCTCCTAAAAGAGGAAAGAAATAAAATAAAAAAAGAATTCAAGGACTGGAGAGAGAGTGCACTTGGGGGATTAAAAAAACGGATGGAAGTTCCACTATGGAAAGGACTGAGAACAAGTCTTGTGAGGCATCCGATGCAAAGAATGGACTGGTTGCTTGGAATTGATGGCGATGAGGGATTATAAAAAGTTGTCTGGTCTCATTTTAGCAGAGTTTTTTTTGGCAAAAAAAATCCTCCCATCTTTCACCCTCTCGGTTCCTTCGTTCTGTGAGGGGTCTTCTTCGATTCCCCAGTGCAACCTTTCGCGCAAGCCCTCTCCTTCCAGTTTCAGTGGCGACCGCAGGAGCTCCGGCGTGTCGTTTTTACTGAACAACAAGGCTTCCCTCTCACGCACGCTCTCTCTATCTCGGGGTTGAGTTGTGCACTTGGTTCGATGGTTCTTGTTTTCGCTGGTTCGAGGTCGACCATAATAATAAGACATTGCTAAAGTAAACTTTTTGGTCAAATGTTTGAAAGATTTCATTTAGTTTCAGGACAAGGGTAGCCTCATGAGCTGACACACTTCCCATATTCATCTTCCAAAACGGCACGTTTCTGTTCCCAAGGGTAGCCTCGGGGGTGATAAAGCTACTTACTTGCTTTAAAAATGATTTTGGGTGTGAATGTTATGGCAATCTGCCCATGTCCATCGAGATGTTAGACTTGTTGATGCGTGAGTGACTGCTTCATTCGCGACGTTGTGGCGTTCAGTTGAATGTGGTATGGGGAAATAAGAAGACCATCCACCTGATTGAATGTTTAACCATCTCTGCTCTGTTTGCTTAATTTGCATGTATACATGATTTGCGCGGTCATGCTTCTCTAGCTCGGAGCTCTTTTGTTCCTCAACTACTTTTGGGATCGCAGCTGTGGAAGTAATTTTTCGTATTATCGGTTGTTTATGTCTCTTTCTAAACTTAGTACTGAGTGGTATGCTTTTTTTTTTTCAGATTTTTCGTATGTTTACCTGGAGAAATATCAAACTGTTTTTACATTTCATCTTCATTGTCAGAGAGCTTAACATACGGGTAGTTGGGACTTTTAGTGGTCGTATTATAATCTTCAACTTGTTTCAACGTGGCTCAAGTCGTCTTTTCTGGAGAACCATTATCTGAAATTTCTTTAGATGTAATTTTAGAGTTCAACCTCTGGAGCATGGTCTGTTGTCTGCGTATTGGGAACGCGATACTTTCATAATCCCTGTGAATAGGATTGAGCATGATTTGTTGTAAATAAATTGGTAGTGGTCTGAAAGGAGAATGAAAGAGTTAAGCGAAGAAGCAGCAAGAAAAGGACAAGCTAGACAAATGAGATTGCATGCTATAAAGCTTCCTCATGATACGTGAGTACTGACTGTATCATAATTACATGTATTGATGAAGATTCTTGTGCCTAGTTCTCTCGCAATGGTGTTTCTTGACCTTACGCAGGCATATTTTCATTGATTACCTGATCTTTACTATTTTTTATAGGGAACACCATTGTTTCTGAAGCTAACCTGATGCCTATTTATATGAAAAATATTGGCTAGAAAGTCTTCTCATGATTCTGACACCTAATCCTTATCCTTAGTTGCATCTGAGAGAGGCTACATTAGTAACCTTGTTTCCTCAATACGCTTAAGAGGCAATTGTTCTCAGTGTGTCCATTTTAGAAAGCGGCAATAATCTCTACAAACCGTACGACGCTGGATTTAGCCAAGATAAATCCATGACCGTGAACTCAGACTAATAAGAAATCAGAGCTAAGTGCCTTTTTGCTTTATTCCTATTTTTATTATTTTATTATTTTCATTTATTTATTTATTTATTTATTTATTTATTATATTATTATTATTATATTATTAATGGGCACAGATTTTTCTATCCCTCCCTATTTTCCTAATACTTTTATGTCAGGTAAAAGGAAGACTTCACATCAACGACGAGTTTCACTGAGGTGCAAAATCGACCCAGACAAGCTCCTAAGCTGTCCACCGATTTCTCAGCTGATCTGTGACTAAAAGTCCCTCTTGATTCAAAGAAACTCTCTATATTGGGAACATAGAGAGCGAAAATCAATTATAGAAATCCCTCCCAAAAAAATGGGAGATAAGTGCTCTTTTCACTCTTCTGATTTTAGGTGCAGATTAACATAAATTTTGTACACTGACACTTCACTCTATTTTATGTCAGGAAGCCGCAGCTCTATATCAATGGTCAACCTATGGAAGCACAAAATCGGCTTGGAGGAGTCCTCAAGCGCGCACAAATTTCAAATTGTTGAATCAATTCGTTGTATTTCATTTTAAAGAATTCATACCCCAGAATGGAGAGGACAAAGTCCATCCGCAATTTAAATACCTGCACCATAAATCCCAAAGGGAAGAGCCAAGCCAATGCTTAGCCTCCCATTGGAGGTTTTTACTTACAGTAGTTAAATACCTGCAACTTAAATACCTGTACCTTAAATCCCAAAGGGAAGAGCCAAGCCAATGCTTAGCCTCCCATTGGAGGTTTTTACTTACAGTAGTTAAATACCTGCAACTTAAATACCTGTACCTTAAATCCCAAAGGGAAGAGCCAAGCCAATGCTTAGCCTCCCATTGGAGGTTTTTACTTACAGTAGTTTAAATACCTGCAATTTAAATGCGTGCACCTTAAATCCCAAGGGAAGAGCCAAGCCAATGCTTAGCCTCCCATTGGAGGTTTTTACTTACAGTAGTTTAAATACCTGTACCTTAAATCCCAAAGGGGAAGAGCCAAGCCAATGCTTAGCCTCCCATTGGAGGTTTTTATTAACAGTAGTTTAAATACCTGTAATTAAACACCTGCACCTTAAATCCCAAAGGGAAGAGCCAAGCCAATGCTAGGCCTCCCATTGGAGGTTTTTACTTACAGTAATTTAGATACCTGCACCTTAAATCCCAAAGGGAAGAGCCAAGCCAATGCTAGGCCTCCCATTGGAGGTTTTTACTTACCGTCATTTAAATACTTGTAATTTAATTCCTGTATCATTAAAACCCCAAAAGAGAGGGCCAAGCCAAGCCTGGGCCATCCATTGGAGGTGTTTATTCACTGTCATTTACTTCCTGTAATTTAAATTCTTGCACCATCAGACCCCAGAATGGGTAGGCCGAGTCAAGGCCGAGTCCCTCGTTGGAGGTTGTAATATTGCATAGAAGTCGTTAGCTTGCTCTCTCTTCCGGCTTCAAGGAATATATCGCATCTTCTGATATTGTATTTATATTCATAATGTTCCGCATCGTCAGTCTTATTCAATTCGAAAATATTAAAAAAATATATCATTCATATGCATTTCACATAGTGTAGTTCATGTGTATTTGGTCATGTCGTATTCGCATTTATATTGTCATTGATTTATGCGTATTCATATAAAAAATTCAAAACGGGCCATCTCAACTGGCTATTCTTATTTTTAATGATCCATTCGCGTGTCGCGTCCGCATGTCCAGATTCATTTATCGTATGCGGATGTCCGCGTTTGCATTTTCACGTACGCATGTTACGTATACATGTCCACGTACGCATGTCGCGTACGCACGTCCGCGTCCGCATGTCCGCGTTCTCACGTCCACGTATGCATGTCGCATACGCACGTCCACGTATGCATGTAGCATACGCACGTTCACGTCCGCATGTTCGCGTTCTCACGTCCGCATGTTACGTATGTACGTCCACGTCCGCATGTTCGCGTTCTCACGTGCACGTACGCATGTCGTATACGCTCGTCCATATTCGCATGCCCTCGTTCGCACGTCTACGTATGCATGTCGCGTACGCGCGTCCACGTACGCATGTCGCATACGCACATCCGCGTACGCTCATTCACGTATGCATGTCCCGTCTATACGTTTACGTATGCATGTCATGTATACACGTCCATGTATGTATGTCCGCATTCTCACGTCCATGTATGCATATCGCGTGCGCACGTCCATGTACGCATGTCACATATATACGTCCATGTACGCATGTCCGCGTTCGCACGTCCACGCGCGCATGTTGCGTTTGCACGTTTACGTATGCATGTTCCCGTTTGCACATCCCCGTACGCATGTCACGTTGACACAGCCACGTATGCATGTCGTGTTTGTATATTGTATTCGGGTATCTTTGCATCTACATGTCGTATTCGTACGTTTTCGGATCTGTATAATTTTATTCGTATGTTTTTGTATATGCCTGTCTATATGCACATACCTATATTCGCAAGTCCGCGTAGGTATGTCACATCTGCATGTCCACATACGTATGTCGTGTCTGCACGTCCGCTTTCGTATGCCGCATACGCATATCTGTGTTCGCATGCTGCATTTATATATCTACGTTCGTGTTCCATATTTGCGTGTCCACGCTTGCATGTGATGCATGTTCGCATGCGACGCATGTTGACGTTTGCATGTCATATTTTTATATCTATGCTCGCATATTCATGACTGCATGTCTGTATTTATATGTATACGTTCGCGCGTCTGTGTGTATATATTCATGTTTTGCTTATCCATGCATCCATTAACATCTATGCATTTCATCTAAAAAGTGAAAATACAAAAAGAGAACACCTCACTAGAGCCTTAGGAGTAAACCAATCCTGAGTTGCCAAATTAGGATATCCATGAAATTAAGGTACCGAAAGGACATTAGTTTTAATTAACTAGTGTAACCAAGTCCCCGAACTCATAATCTCTGGTTCGCAGAAGTAATTTAGTTCTCCCGCTAATTTACTTAGGTTTCTAATCGACCTACCAAAAACGATTAGTGGCGACTCCAAACTCTAAAATTATTTACACAAAAAAAATAATAAAGTCGCGATTCGGTAGGGCTTGGGAGGGCCCGCGTTAGGTTAATTCATCTAATAAACCTAATAATCCGTTAACTCCTTTTAAAAAAAATATATAAAATTTTAGAGGGTCGCGACAGACTGGCGACTCCGCTGGGGACCGAGATTTTTAAATTTTCGGAAAAAGATACCAATTGGAATACTTAAATTTTTTCGAAATTTTAAAAGTCTTAGTGGACTTAGGCCAGTGAAAATTTCATGGATATCTCGCTTCTGGCGATCTTGTTTGGGACTCATTCTATAGGTGTTATATGTTTTTGCAGGATGGGAGTTATAAGGGGCGGAGTGTTTGACTAACCCATTTGTTTTGCAGGCTCGGTGTTGGGATTATGTTTATTTTCGCACATTTTTAGAAGCGCTGTTTTGATATCAATTGTTGTGCATGTCTTGCATATTCTGAGGATCACGACACCTGCACACACAAGCGTCTAAACCCAACTCGCGAAATTTTTCCTAGGTAACCATAGATAGGGATCGAATATGCAAAGCTCTTGCGTTGATTGCGCTTGGGTTGACCATATTTTATCCCGCTCATTATCACAATTGACAATTCTTCCCATCGTGATTTGATTGCGCGGAGGGTAAGGTTGCCAATTCAGATAATGGGGGCCTTTTAGGTCCATACCCTATCTCTCCTTTTTATTTTCTAGAGTCCACTCCTCACTTGAGTCATGCGCATGACTATGTGGTTTGCATTTCTCCAAGGTAAAAGTAAGTTCTCTAATTTTATCTTGTATTTATTTTCGGTCGGTCCATACTAGGTGTCAGTCAGTTTTTGAACTTGACATCACGACCATTCTTTTAAAAGAAAATAAAAATTAAATTTGTCCCCCATTTCTTAAAAAAAAAATTTAAAAAAAATGGATGTGAAAAATCCCTTCGGGGGAATTTTGTTAACCAATAAGTGATTTTGTCACATCTCTCCTGTTTCAATAAAAATGAGATTTTCCTGATAAATTTATCACTGCAAAATCATTTTGATAAAAAAAAATCATTCCTTTAGAAAATTTGGCAAACGTCAAGGGATTTTACCGCATTTTTCAAATTATAAAAACTTGTAAGAGAATTATTTCTGAGAAATTCACCCACGTTTTTTAAGAAAATTTTCTCCAATGTTGTAAAAATAAAACTGGACTAATGTAGGAGTCATGGACCGACCTATCTGGCATCCCATACTAATTATGTCCTTTACTTTTGCAGGAAAGCCTAGATACCCCGGGCGGGTGTAAAAATTAAGTTCAATAATATATCAAGAATCATCTTCAGAAATACCAAAGGACGAAAAATACCGAGGCTTCAACCGTTAATTCAGGGGGCAAACGAACAATGTCCATCTTTGACAGACAGAGTTGTGTCAATCCGCAAACTTGTATGGGCTGTGTATTCCGATACGACGATGGATTTATACGGATCAAACACGGGGGCATTTTTAATGCATTGCAGAGGATCTCGCATCTTTTGAAAGACAATATGAATTATATAATTAGAATCCATGAAGCAAGTACCTTAACCTGATCTTGCAAACTTTCTAGTTAAATCAATCAAAGACCGGTTTTTAAAATTTCCTCGGGTCCAAAACACGTGGAGGTCTCTGGGGAGGACCGGTGTTTTATTAATGGACATGGCCCATGGACATTTCTGCCGACATTTTGGCCGACACAAACGAGTGGACGCCGAAAGAAATAGCATGAGCAAAGTAAGGGGCACGTAACAGGTGGCCTAGTTCATTTATTGGCACATTGAGCAAGGTGTCATAATTCACGTGACTAGCTCACGGGTCTCGATGTGGCTAGTGGGGTCCGCCGACGAATGCTTCTTCAATGTTCTTGATATCATCGTCTGCCGCAGCTAACAAGAACATCAAAAAGAATGTCAAGCCTCAGCGTTTCCAGTACCTTAAGTCTTCATGCTATGCAGAAGGAAAGACATGGCGGAAAAATAAGAGCACAAACATGTGAAACATTTCCCTTTCATTCCATTCATCAACAAACTTTACAACGATCACTGGGGAGGAAAAGTAAAGCCAAACTGAGCTCTGATAAGCATTACAAAGGAGTTCAACTGACTCTCCATGAAATTAATGCTCTGCCTACACTGAGCAGCCTGGGAGTCGAGATCCGCAAGCTTGAAGAACAGGCGAGTACATTTCTCCTTGTACCTGGCTGCATTAATCTCATGGTGTTCAACGGCGAGTTTCAGATTGTCGATCAGATTCCTCTCGAAAGCTATGTCCGCCGTCAGATCGTCAAGCCTCTCCTCCAGCCACTCACATCTAAACTTCATCACAACATCCCTCGGGTCATGCTCAAAGTAAGTATGATTCAAAGATAGGCGCTCCACCAGCTTCTCTCTCTCGTGAACCAACAGCGAGACGCGCTCTTCAGCAGACTTGACGGTCTTCTTGTATCGAACAACTGAGCGTTCTGCAAACTCCAAGCTTTCAGATCGATCTTGGTAGCGAGCCTTAACGACGCGGGCTAAGGTGACCGTCTCCTGAGTGTTTCGGCATGCC